>VZRX01003942.1:19963-114256 GCA_013398075.1 Notiomystis cincta | reverse complement strand
TTTTTTTTTTTTTTGTATTTATAGGCAAAAACCAGAACACCTGAATAGAGATTGGTTTACTTCAAGATGCTGGATAAACGCTCTAACATATCGGTCAATTATCAACCTTATTTTCACTCCAGTGGAGCAGCAGAAAATCTACACTATTATAATAACAGCTATTTGCTCAGCAGGTTTACTTAATGGAATGATAAGAATTAAGAGAGAAAACCCTGCTGCCTTAGCACAGCAAGAAATAATTCCCATGGCTTGAAAAAGAATTTGAGAGGGTAAAACTGCTAAATATGGCAATTTACTCAATTAAATTTCCTAGAAAATCCATATATTATCAGCTGAAAGCACTGAAAGCACAATTACTAATTAAGCATACATACAGTCAGATGCTCATAAGCTAACTTCCAGGAGAGCACTTGTAGAATGACACAAAATGCCCCTATGGTGTTGATTTTCCTGTTTATACAAAGTTGTCTTTTATTTCTATGAAGCCGATAGCTAAATATAGTTGCATATATAATTAGTAGTCAGCAGTTGAGCATATATTTACACAAGTATAAACTTATAAATATTGTAGTACTTATCATTAAAGTCATAAGGAATGTAGTACTGTCTGTGTTTCTGGTGGCTTTTTGTTGAAGCAGATTAGATTAACATCATCATTTAATTTTGCAATAGGTCAACAATAGAAGTAACTTAATGAGAGTTTTTTTCCCTCAGGTCTCCTCTTCCCTCAGTAAGCCCTATCCTGGTGAAAATGTGATACTTGGTCCACAGAGTTCAGGTTCCTCCAGTAAAAGAGTTTTGTTATGTATAAAACTGTCACCCTACAGAGTAATTTCAGAGTAGATAGTTCATAGCCTTCTTTAGCTCCCTGCTGAAATGAAACTTCATTTCAACAAATAGTAAATCCGTGATTTCTGAACACTGAAAACTTTTCTTTCACTGGAAACTTAACACACTAAATTTAAGGCTGCATTCTGGTTTATGACCATAAGAATTGTGCCTCAGAAATAAAAACAACAAAACAACAATCCTATAAAAACATTAAAAATATTTGCATATTGTTCATGCAACTCATGGTGATACACTGGAGCGTATAGGGCAAATTATGTTAATTTTGAAGCCAGTGCATTTGAATGAGAGAGACATGAAAGCCAAAGAAGATGCCAGCAGGGAGGTCCACAGCCCAAACATGGACCCACAAGCACAAACCATCATCTAAATCACAAATCAATGCCATGTGGGAGCTGAGCTGTTTACTCCCTCCACGGCACAATAGGGATTATTTGGCCAGAACACCTTGGTGGCTCCTGTTACAGACAGGCACGAGGACCAGAACTGTCATCACCTGGTCAAAAGATCACTCCTCAGGAGCTGCAGAGAAACTGAAATTTTACACTGGGAAAGGGATGTCATTCTCCCACTATCTATATGAACCATTTCACTCTTTGCCTGCAGCCCAATACTTTCTAATCTTTTCCCTGCAATCCTTATACTGAACACAAATATAACTTAGTGTAAGCTGAAAACACTCTGCAGTGTATCAGGAGAGTATCCCATAGAAACAGATTAAGACTTGTTTTAGAAAACCAAACAGGCCTTTAAATTAAATGCAGCTTCACTTTGAAGCTGGTGTACAAAGCTTTTTTGGTGCCCTTAAGATGCCTTTCTCTAAACAGAGGTTCCCCTTGAGACATTCCTGTGCAGAGCAGTAACAACATGGGTTTACTTTCTGTTTGATAAAGTTGCGTGCTTTAAGTCTGACAACATTCCCCATACCATGCTGCCTATCAGCACTTTGTTCAAAGTTCTATTTTTTCACTTGAAAACAGTGCTGATGCATTATTAATCCAGGAATAAAATTGTAGGTTATTGAATGATATTTTAGAAGTTGCTCCCAAAACACTGAGTTTTACAATCCAAATTTGAAATTTCTTAACAGTTTCTAGTTAAATATTAAACATCATTTGCACAGAGATACTATTGTACAGTCAGTCACAATACAATCTAAAGTATATCTAAATGAAAATCCCATTCTTTCTGCTGGTGTAACCAATTGTTATTCTTACTATTCCCCTTCAATTTGAGGACCAAGAGTTCAGCAGCTTTACAAAATGAACATTTCAGGAGAGTGAAAGAAAGACTGACAATGAATACAGCAATGAAATAATCATTTGTTGAATAGTCCATTCAAAATATTTCTCAAATTATTAATAGACCCTAACTAAGCCTTCTTCTGGCAAATTTTCAGTGGTATCAAAACTGTTACCCTTAGCTGATAAAAGACATCACATGTAAACAATTACTTAAATGAGAATTTGTAAAAAGAACAGGAAAAAATGTTGAAAAGATACTTAGAAACCTCATTTTATGTATCTTTTTTTTTAAATACTGACTTCTTCATGACCTACATGAATGCAATTTGGCTGGACATTAGAGTCACTTGGATTTGGATTAGCTAATTTACTGAAATAGCTGAATCACACTCTGGACATGTCTCTCTCATCTATTAGTTGTACAGAAACCTTAGAGAAATGCAAATCTTAATTCAAGCACTTCCTCTAAAATCCAGATGCTGAGTGTGATTGATCTGTGCCTCCTTTTATGGTGGATCCTTCCAGCCAAAGCCCAGCCAGATAATCCCTTTGATCTTACTGTGCTGCTGATTCTTGACAACAGGCAGCCTCTGCTTCCCCTCTCAGCTTCACAGAGCTCATCCCTACAGCAAAGAAAAAGAAACCATGGCAAGGTCCTCACTGGCCCCAGTGGGACCAGGAGCCAGGTTAAGGGCAGCATTCAACAAAGATCCTGTTTTCCTTTTAGTAGCAAATACAACTTTTGTAATACCTCAGAGACTATGACATAGAAAAATAAATGCAGTTCAATCTTGGCTTCTCCAAGTCACCAATTCCTCTACCTCTACAGCCCAGTTTTCCTGCTAGTTGGGGTATCTCTGTACCCTGGAATAGATTCAATGTCTTGCTTCAGACCTGCACCTTGAACCAGCCCCAACACTTACCTAGCTGCTGCCATGGCTCCAGGAAACCGCAGGGAGCTGGGGCTCTGACACACAACAGTTGTGGCAAAACTCAGTTCTTCCCCTGAGTTTGGGTTTTTAATGTCCCAATGGAGAACACTTCCAAATCAACACATTTCAGTACCTCTAGGTTCCTGAACAAAAGCTGCACTGGTTAGCCAACCTTGTGGGAAGTCAGCCTTGTCTTCTGGCTTGGTGTTACCAGTAAAAGTCTCTCAGGACTGAGTAATAGCTGCTCAGCTTTCTGCAGATGTAGTCATTAAATGCTATCTTATATTGCAGGTTTGGTTATGCGCTTTTTTAATTGAAAATACCAAAAATGTACAATCAGGTCACTTGGAATTCCAGACTATCTAGCCTTCCCTGAAAGCACTTGCTAAATTAATGGTCAACTGTTGGTGATTAAAGGAAGACTTCAATATGTTATCTATCACCTCTACAGACTGCTTCAAGTAAACACAAGACCCTATCCTTCTCCTGAAATTTGCTGTCTATATTTTCTTTCTTGGCAAATTTGGACACTTCTGTCATCTATTAAGCAAAGTTCCAGATGTGTTTGCTGACACTTAAAAACTCATAAGTAGAAAAATGTTTTGCTCATAATAATGTTTACATGATTAGGTACATTTTTAATTAAAAGTAGCAGAAGACATTAGATCACAGAAATTAAATAACCGCCTCATTGACTGATTTATTGGAAACATTTAACAAGAATATTTTGCTCCAATAATGGTGATATCACCAGATCCCTATTTAATGTATCTTTTCAGAGTTATTTAGCCCACAAATATTTCAGAATTATCTCAAACATAATATCAAGTTGTTATGGAGAAACTATAGAGCAATCATCAGAAATACTAGATATGAATTACTAGTACATCTTTTTCCCTTTTCAATTTAGGTTGGGAAAGTTTGAAAAAAAATAGAGTTCATCTTATTAAATGTTAAACATAAATTGGAAAATGCAAAGATTGATCAAATTTTGAAGCAATGGAGCTATAAACAAACAAAATAAACTGAATTGCAGCTTTAAGAGGTTAAATGCGATTTAAAGTTAGCTGCAGCTCCCATGACAATATAATTTTTAAGGTAAAGACATATTTGAAGTGATAAGTCATCAGATTCCAAGATGAAAGCTTTTCAGTAAATATTGAGTATATACCACTACTTCACAATTTTTTTCATAACAGTTCTCTGCATGCATTTTAATTAAGAATATTATTTCAGTAGCAAAATATGGGAAGCAAAATCAAGTTTCTGTTGTGATCAAAAGATCAGCAATCCATTGCTTGAGTCAATGAATTTTGTTTGTAAAGGCTTTGTGTTTGTGAAATAGTCCTTGCCAAATAAAGAAAATGCTACCTTGAGTTCATGAAGGGTGAACCCACAAGCAATTACCAGCAGATTGCCCCCAGATGCCACGTACTCATCAGGTTTAGCTCAGTGTCCTTTTTCTAACCTGCCCCACACATCATCTGATTGCTGGTATTTAAAAAAAGAGGCTGAAAATGGGGAAATCCTTTTCACTGATTTTGAATCACAAATGTCTGAAACTGATATAAAATGTAAGGTATTCTACCACATTTCTCAGCAGTGCCTAAAAGAAATGATGATGTTAATACCAAATTGGTCTGAAACCAGCAGGAATGTTGTAAAGCCAGTGAATTAAATCACTTGGGCATTACTTATGCTTGTATTACCAGAGCCTTTATCTCTTTGCAAGCATTCATTACCACAGTGATTCAAAAATAAAACCAACTTCCCAGCCTTCTTTTTAATTTAAAAGAGATTAAATAACTATCTGTTTGAGGAACATGCCCTATCTCTGTAGCTATTTGTGCATACAAAACCAATTTAAAAGCAATAGAGCAAGCTGGCAGTAGTACAGCCTAATAGCTCCTCATTTTGTAATACTACCCAGAAGTCTTGCTCAAGCAAGCTAAACATTCTTCAATGATTGTCAGGTATCTGGGTGTACCTGAACTATGGGAAAATTTGATTCAATATCTGCAGTAGGGACTACAGACAAGATGGAATAGTTTGTGGGGAATGACAGCTCTATCCTAGGCCAATTCTTTTGACATTTCTACAGTTGCAGTGTGGACCTGACAAATTAATACCCGAGGCAGGTTGTAACTTTGAAGTTAAATGTGCAATTATTCCAGTTGAATGTAAAATGTTTTCATGACATGAAGTGCCTGTGAGGCAGCAATTCATTTACAAGACTACAAGATGGAAGGTTCAACATCAGTCATGTAAATGGCATTTTGATCTTTTCGCATCCTGAACAGAAATACTTGTAGGGCCTCCTGGAAATTAGTGATATGATCACCCTCAAATGCTTTCCTTTTCTATAATTCTAAATACCTGATTCTGCTACATGATTAGGAATTCCCTAGTAACAATTTCCCCAGTGTTTGTGAAGAGAACAATTCTTTCTTTTAGAGGGTGTGTAGGATGAATATAATCAGTGTCAGTTGTGGGAACAGGACTGCATGTGAGTGCAGCGTGAAACCAATGGATCTCAGCTCCCGAGCTCAGAACCCTGACTGTTCTGTTCTGCATGCTATGTTAAGTTTACACAGTTACAGAAAACAACAGAAAAGCCCAACAAACACAGACATCTCTCAACAGTCTCTCCAAAACAGAGCAGGTCCCACAAAAAAAGCCAATGATTGAGACTAAGATTTTGTAGCAGGAATTTTTGCAATAATTGTGAGTCTGACCACCCCATTATTTTTATAAAAGAAAATGTAGGCTTGTATATGCACTGCATATAGCTATATATTCATGTGTATGCATACATATACACACACATACAGATATAAATATATGCATATCTTAATTTATGAAACCATGAGAAATAACCCATCCATCCATTAGAGCTGCACACACAGTATCCTAACCTAAGAAGTCTGTCATTCTTTTCGGTGAACAACAGTCCAAAACCTTTTCTTAAAAGGAAAGGAATGGAGACAGATTCTACTAAGAGAAATTTTTTGCTTCATTGGGAGCTGGAAATATCTTATTGTCCATAATTTTGTTTATGTCAGCATCTCTAAATGGAGGTTTCTGATGGTTTTGCATTTTCTAAGTTTAGGAATTCAGTAAAAGTGAATTTATTATGCTGTTCTGCATATACTGAGGTTCTCTTCTAAAATAATCCATTACACTTATATTTCTTTGCACAGTATGAAGTAGAATTATGAGCCACTGAAATGAAAGGAAAATTTCCAATAAATACAGAATTTCACTAATTGTGCTAAAAACAATGTGCAGGATATCTCAGAGAAGAACAGCATCAGATGTAAGGAATAAATTAAAATTAAGAAAAAGCTCTTATATTTAGTTCTGTCAACAACAGTTTGGTTTGGAAATAAATTTCGGAGTAATAGAATTGAATTCAAGTTACCTGAGAATCTTGCAGGTTAATTCTTATATACATATATATGTGGCACTATGGTCTATTTTATTTATTAACTAGCTGTTTTATTTATTACCTTGCTGTTCTACTTTTGAAGTGACCAGGAAAGGCAACCCATGAAATTCAACTTTTGGTTCACAAATGGCATGTGCATCACAACTCCATAGCCAGATTTGTTCTCCACTCAAACAATGCTTAGAACTGAGAACTTGCTGTGAAAATCTTGGCTGCTGGCATCAGAGCTTGCCCCAGTCTGTCAAGAAATAAGAGGACAGGGAAACCTCCACATCAGCAACCATGTTCAACAGTAATTCCAGATGTGAAGCTCTGGTTAACACTGAGTGTGATCCTGGCCCTGAGGAAATCAATGACCCCAGACAGGCCCACCCCCCTGAGACTTGCCTATAACACAAGGGTGCTGCTAAACGTGATAGCTCTGATGTGCAGCTGAGGAACAGAAAGCCTCAGTGCAGACAAAGCCTCAGTATACACAAAGCATAGACAGGCCATAGCAAGGCAGCAAGCTGTGTTTTAAAAGATATTTGAATCAATTGCTATCAATTTATATGGCAGCTCATATTCTATCACCAGTTATGTTAAGGCATTGTTCTGAAAATTGTTGGTTGGATATAATAAAGCATAGTGGTCTTAAATTTCAACTTTAGTATGTTATGGTGAGTCTTATGGAATAATCTTAGGGCAATCTCTCCTTTTACATTTAGTGTTATTTTTGGAGTTATTTTGTCTCTTTCATATTTATGAAACAGAAGAAAGTAATGAAACAGATGGTCATGGCAGAACACTGATTTCAAATAGGAAAGTGTAAGTCAACCTGTATCGAAATGCAGACAGAATAGATTAGCAAAGAACACTGACCCTCTGATCAGGAATTCAGAACTCATGTAAAAGGGGGCCTGTGAATCCTCATGGATGTTTCAGACAAAGTGAGAACAGGTGAAGTTGCCACCGGGAGGTCTGGTTGCAGAGCTACACAGAGGGAAAGAAGCAAATATTTTTCTGCTGCTGGGGAGAGGCTGCAGCATCTCCCTTGTCCCATTTCTATCACCTACAAGGAAGTACACACATAAGCCATGCCATTTCATAAGAACATGTATTGCAGCATCTGAAAGGTTGAATGCAGTAAATATTTTATTCAAATTCACAAACCCATTTTTTCCTTTCAAAAGTAATATATAAATATGCAGATAATGGCTGCAACATGAGGAAGAGTCTAGAATGGATCAATGAGAGTTCCTTACCTTCCAGAGGTGTTTCTATGTGTGTGACAAACCAGAGAAATTCAGAATTAATGATTACAAGTCACATTTCCTGTATCATTCCTTCTCTAAGGATCTTTTAATGATGTCTGGATCTTGAAACATGCAAGAGTTTTTTTGGCACCTACAGGTTAATTATATATTCAGGTATCTGCACACTACTGTATCACTTCCAAAGATATTTGGCCATGCCAGACACTCCATGGAAAATACAGTAAGATAAAAGCAGCTGAAAATTACTGGAAAGTAATTTTAAAAAGCAAGCCACTGTGTTCAACTTTGTGCATTTATTCATGGAATTTAAAGCAGAAAAGACCATCAGATACTGCTGTCTCATGACCTGCTAAACACCTGTTAACCCAGTGTTCTGACAATTACTGATGTCTGACTTGAAGTTAATTAGAGCCTATCCTGCTGAAGATCATCAATTCTTTATTTGAAGGAAAAGTGTGACTATATGTACATGACCTTCAAAATCAACTCATTCTAGTTGTTCATTTAATAACATCTAATGTTCATCTAAGGTTGCTCTAGCATGCTTCATTTAAATTTCCCTGGCTTCAGCTTCCAGAAACTTGTTCTTACGGATTTTCCACAAGGTTAAAGAATGAGTAATATGCATTTCTTCCTTTTATATGGCAGTTATTTGTGCACAGTATTCAAGTCACCTCTTTTCAATGAGCAAACTGAATTCATTGCCTCTCTAATTCAAAAACTTTTTTAAAATATACATTCTTGTGACTTTTAAAAAAATGTTTCCACAGCCATTTAAAATGGGAGTACTGGACTGGAATGAATTGTTTCTGTATCATCCATGACAATGAGAGACTTGGAGTTAAATTTTATTGTCTCTTCTTTTGGCCCTACATGTATGTTATTTGTAACAGCTAAAGGGTTTGTTTAATCAGAGCATGAGGAATTGTTTAGTTGCCACTTTGATGCTACTTCTTTTTGAGCATGACTACTTTCCAAGATTTAGTCTATTATTCTGGGCTGGGGTTTGCATTCATAGTCTCTAGACATATTTTGTGTTTAACTGTGTCTGAATATACTTTGCTTCAACTTTCCCAACCTGTCTTTCCTGAGATTCACCCCTCTGCCCGTCGTCATCTGCAAATTTTATTCACCATGATTTTTCCAGTTCATTCATGTGAGTATTCAGTCCTGGGCAGAATGGCTGCAACTCCCTGTAAAAACTGCATAAAAACTTCCTGCTTTAGTCCCAAGTGAAAAGTTAACACTACACTGTATCAAAAATCACATATTAGATGGTTTTATTAGACAAGTCTAAACAAATAGCTGTCAATAGGAACAGTATGTCAAATGTCTCAGCAAATCTTATTACATCTATGTAGTTACTTTTACCAAGCACATTTGAAAGATTTTTGTGGGCACTAAAATCAAGCTCTTGACATAATGGGACAATATGGGAAATGTCCTGGAGGCTGAGGAGGACTCCTTTTTTCTTTGAGTGTCTGCCCATGGACATTGTAATGCTGATTCCTGCTCTGGACTATGTGATTCCAACATTTCACTCTTAAAATTGCTGTGAAATTAGTGGGTCCCTGTAACTGGAAAGATTCCCCATTTAAATGCTGAGAAGAGGCCATCTGCAAAGGTTACCGATTCTATCAGAGAAGGCAGGAGAGGAAAGGAAGGATTGAGAGCTTCCATAGGAGATAGCCTGATTAACTTGCATGTTTGCTACACCTGCTGAGTTTAGGCAGCATCTCTAATTGTCTCTCTGAGTGCATTTAAACAATAAGCCTTGCCTTCTATGAGCAAAACCAGAAAAAGCAGGAAGCTCAATGGATGTCTGAAAACTGTTTCATTCACAAAGTCCTCTCTCCTCCTGGCTACAATCTGACTCCCTTTCAGTGAAAGCAAGGTCTGAAGGGCACAGTCTATGTTCAGCTGCAGACCTATAGAAATATTGTGTCTGGGATCCTTTTCTGTGGAACTTCATCTTGATTTCCTCTTCCATTTATTCCTCTAGGCTTGCTGTCTGAGCAAGTTTTGAAAATCGGTGTGTGCAAGCCATGTGGGATACACATAATGCACACACTGCAGTCTGAGCTCTGCACAGCACTTCTTGGGTAGCCCAGCACATGCTTGGGATGTTTCTCAGCAAGGATGAAGCTGCAGGAGAAAGAGGAGAGGGGTGGTCAGAGGATTCCCACAGGCCACCCCTGCTGAAAGATGATAGCCACCCCCTTCCAAAACCATTACCTGCAAAATCCCATCTCCTTACATTCATTAATTACATGGTGCCAGCTATGGTATTCTTCTGAACTTCCATGAGATGACAAAGCTTGCTAATCCAGCAAAAGAACTAAACTTGCAAAAAACCAAACCAGACAGTTTTCTGCTGTACAGTTGGAAGTGGATTGTGGAAGGATGTTGTGAGCGTTGGGGGCTGTGCAGAGCTGAGACAGGAGCAGAGGCAGAGAAGGAGAGGCAGAGAAGAAACTCCCTCAATGGCCACTGGGTCTCAGAGGTACCCCACGCTTTCAGGCTGCATTTCTGAGCCCTCCTGATCCAAGATGAGCAGCTCCTGCCCACCAGCCACTTCACACATGTGGGTAGCTAAGCTCCAGCTTGGAAAAACTTCTTTCCCAGAGGTTATTTAGACTAGCTTGGCATTTCAGAATGTTTGTGTCTAAGGCTGCCCTTAGCTAGAGAGGGGCTGTATCTGCCTGTTTCCTAATACAGAACAGAATGATTTGTCAAGCTCTGCCTTTCCTGAATAATTGTTACTAAATTTTCCTGCCTACTTTAAGTAATCTTGCAAGAGAGATTATTCTTGTTTCGTCCCCTTTTATTTTCCAGCTTGGTGGCTTTTTTGCTTCTTATGTCATGTTTTCATGCTCCACAAATATTATTTTTAAATTGCTTCTTTTTAAAGATATTTTTAATTTTTAATTCACACAGTAAAGCAAATGCTACTTTCTTTTTCTTTGAATAAATGCCTCCTTTTCTTTGTTTTTCTCAGATGTGAAATAGTAAATACTCATGTGCATCTAGATGAGTGTACCTCAACTGACAATATGATCATTTACTCACATATTCTTCTGAAAATTTCAGTTCTAGCCACAAATAGTAAAAAACTGATGTTAAAAATTACTTTTAAAATAAACAAGCAAACCACATAAACATTCACATTTGAATAAGAATATAATAAATTCCTAAGCTGTTTAAATAACAAAACCTTTTTAAAAGAGTGTTTGTTTAACAGAAGACAAGCAGTTTCACCTTCTTTATAATGCATAATAACTAAATCAGTCACTATAGGGTTTTTAGTCTGTGTGCAATGTACAAATAAGGTGAACCCAAATATCTGTTTACAAAGTCAAGTCAGGTATTACTCTCTCTAACCAGAAATGTCCTAAGGTTTTTCTCCTCTGTATTAAAGCTTCAGCCTTTGAAGTTCAATTTCAGGAGGAGATGAAGGGGCATTCATTTTGAGATTAGACAGGGAATGATTTTGTAAGTGAACACAAGTCCATGCCTCCTTACTTGGAAGGTTTCATTGTTTGCTGCATTAAGCCTTTGCTGGAGTTTTGGTTTGGTTTAGGCACTTGCTTCTTTATTTTGCAAAATTTCTTATTCTGAAAATTACTAATATAATGTGGGTGGAGAACAAGACCCTGTTTTTCCAGTTCCCACAGAAAAACTGCAGGGATTAAGGGACATCCGTGTAGGGAAACCAATGTCCTGTCTCCTGGGGTTCTTTTAAACTGACACCCACTTAATTTTTCTTTAGGCTGCCAGAGAGCAAATAAACATTAAAACTTCTGAGTATTTTTCTCTGTAAATAAAGGAACTTGCACAGATACTTTCTTTGAAACACTGCCTATTCATTTTGAAAAGCTCTTTTACAGTCCACTGTGGATGATAATGATGTAATTACAGTCCTTCTAAGACTACATTTTCTACACAATAAACTAGCAATTACCCAATTAGAAAAATTTTGGAGACAAATATTAAGTATACAATAAACAAGAAGTCAGGTCAGATAGGCAATAATGGAGCAGAACTCATGTAGTTCCAAACCAAAATGTATCTAAAGGCAGTGCTTTGTGCATTTGCAAAACATGTTTAAAACCTGGCTTTCTTATTTTCCTTTACTAAGATAAAACCATAGCAGATGTTAGTTTGGGTTGAATTTTTTTTCTTGTTTTGTGCATTTATTTGTAAGTTTATTCTAGTTTTCTACTAATGTAAATCTGTCATAGCAGGCGATACCATTGTGAAGTCCATTTTTAGTCCAACTCATTTGGAGGGATGGAAATGTATCCAGTCTATAAAAGTAAAGATGACTTATTGCACTGTGAGAACTTTCCCAAAAAACTAAACTCACAGAAGTACGGAAAGATCTTGAATTACCTTTCAGGTCCAGTGTGAGCTTAGCTGTGTCTACATTCTTCAGTCTTCAGTCAAGGATTTGTTGGACATACAACCATTAGTACTACTAATTGTAGCCTGCAGTAAAGTCTTCAGAGCAGGAAAGTTAGAAAGTTGGAAGTTGGAAATAAAATCAGACCCTCATAGTATAGGCAAACATTTAAGTAAAGCATTATAAGTATCATAATTGGGGGAAATATTCAGTTGGTCTGCAGTAACAGGGGAACCAGGGGAATTGAAGAAAGAAGTGACACAGAATTGGAACTGAGGTGAATGTGTTAAAGGAAAGAGAAAAGCAGGCCCACACCCACCTAAAATGGAAAGGGGTAACTCAAGTGTAGGATATTTTATTTAGGGTCCAGTACCCGTGGCATGAAAAGCCTTGCACAGGCTTGTCTGGAGAGTCTGGCAGCAGGATAGAGATTGGCAGGCTGTGAAGAGGGTGCAGGGTCCTGGGGAACCTCTTCACCCCATCAGAAACCACTGTGCACCTGTGGCATCCCTGTGCTGGCAGAGCCAGGGGTGTCTCATCTTGATGGTGCTGGAAGAAACAGAGAATAACGTGTCTGGCCAAGGGCAGCTGGGGCAGGAGAGCCACAGCTCCTGTCCAGGCAAATCCCTGATATCACTGCAGTGGAATTACCAAATGTGATTGGTGGAAATGTTTCTGTGCAAGTGCATGAGAACAGAGATAATCTCTGTAATGTTGGGGTTATTTTACTTTCAAATTAGAAGAGTAAGCAACGTGTGTAGGAAGAGTAACCATCCATTGCTTATGAATCACATATTTCCATCTGAGCTGATTTTATTTAGACTTTGTTAGCAGCCCACTTTTGTGAATTCTCAGGTCTCTATTACACACAAGTGACCATAGTATCCAAAAGACAATGTATGTAAACATTTGGATGGGCAGTTATTTTAATTCCAATTTCCTTTTTTTGCTCCTGAACCATAATAACAATGATGATAATTGTGTAATCCAACCAAGTTTTTAAAAAAACCCTTTTTTACAGACATTTTAATGATCCGTTTATGAGAAACTGGTTTTTATACACATATTTTTGTAAATGAAAATCATACCAGCTTCAATGTCAATGAAAATATACTATCCTGTATCTTGGGATTTGCCTGTGTCCTGGGAAGTGCCCCTAGAACTGTTCTGCTGTAAAACAAATTCTGGCCTGTATCTCAAGCTGTATTTGATGGTCATGTTTCTCATTTGTGATAGAAACAGACGACTTTCCTACCATACACATTTGTGAGTTCATGAACTACAAGAGGAAGTTTTCATATTGTGAACATCTGTTTTTTTTCCCCATTCAGCTGCACAACTACAGCTGGTAAAGACATGAACGGAGCTGTTAGTCATTTCTGAAATAAAAATAGATATAGTCTATGACTTTAGATTTTGGCTACGAGCCTTAAAGGCATTTTTTTCCACTATATTTGACTACATTAACTTACCTAATTACAGGATTCTTATTTTTAAAATATTTTAAAAGAATACAAGGAAAAGCACAATCATGGTTTTTTTATTAACTAAAATGCCTTTTTAATGTGCTGACTTCCAAAGGCAACTAAATTTTTGATTCTTCAATCATCGACCAGCCAACACACCACAGACAAAATATATGGATCCAAACAGTTGAAAAACTGGCACACATCTTAATCTTTTTACAGGAAGCACTGATTTCTGGAAGTCATTTCATGTAATGGTGTAGCAGTTCAAGTGTGGTCTGTGCTCTCTCCCACAGACTTGGTGCTAAGCAGTGCAATAACATATAAGAACAACAAACCTAAGAATTACTTATTATGAGCAATTTTATTTGAGAGCTAATTTCAACACAGGAAATAGAAGTTTAGGCATTATTATGAGTAAAGAGTGGTATTGGGCAAGTTTATCCAATGGAGACACACATAGAAAGAGTGCTTTCCAACCCATCAACCCCTTCTGCGTTCATGCTTCCCTGTCTGGGAGATCTGGGGATCTCCCAAGTGAAAAGAGTCTGAGCCAGGAGTGGGATCAAGGACAATGACATTATTTTCTCTGTGAATAGCTCACAGTTAATAGTTTTCCAAGGCTATATGCTGTGCTGCATTTCACTTTCAATAATCCTTTAACTTAATCTGGTGAATAAGCAAACCAATTTTAGGTGATTACAGGTAACCTAGGTGTTTCCTTTTTCAGTACACTAGTTACCACCATGAACTCTAGTGGCATGAGTATTTTTACAGTTTTACAGTGATCAATGAGCTCTCCAGTTCACATCAACATCTTCAAGCAGCCCCTAAGACAGCACATGAGAAGCATGACAGCAAGAACTGACAATATTCCTGTAAACACAATTACACAAAAAGATACCATATACCAGTATTTACAGTCAGTCTCAGTCTTTGGACAAGATCAGATAATGAAGAAAATAATGTCTTCTTGAAAGCAAACCTCAGAAAGTGAGGTGATGCTAAATTCTGAAAGAAATACTCAAAGACTTTTTTGCAGACATGATGCCGTCCTTTTAATGGGACACTTGTATGACTAAGTGGTTAAATATATCATTGTAGAAGTCATTCAAGTAAAGCATTCTGCTGTATCAGACTGATTGTGGAATGCATCCCACACTGGTAGATAGTGTCCTCATCCTGGATATGTGTCTTTTCCAACTCCATGGAACACATCTTTCTACAAAACTGAGTCTTTAGAAAGCATTGATAAAGAGCATTAGGAGCATGGTCCCCTATCCACTTGTCTCCCAGTAAACCCTTCCCCGTATCTCCACCTCCTCTTCCTCTCTGTAAAAGTTAGGAAGACATTTAAGGTTGGCAGCAGAAATCCTTAGCATAGGGCAAAAGTTCACCTATGCAGAAGACAGAGCTTTGCTGGAATAATTTCAGAGTAAAGAACAAATCTGTATGAAACAGCACAGCCACTGCAGACATTCCTGCTCTGTGAGCTGTCTTTTCTCATGCAGGTGCATTAGGACAGACCTGTGTTATCTAAAAGGGGGAAAAAAGAGAAAGTAAAAACTTACAAGTATTAATTTTTTTCCATTAGAGACAGAATGAAAAAAAAATTACCAGCATGTGATAAATATTATGTGACTTTTAGTACACTACTTACTCTGACTTTTCTATTTAATGTGGTGGCAAGCATCTGTGTTAAAACTTGTGTCATTTGTTTTGCAAATTCACCCTGTAAGAGAAAATGCACATTGAAGTGTTTTTACATTTCCCATAAGTGTGTTAAATGCTGTTTCTATTTACAAAATGTGTGAGTAAGACACAGTGTGTGAGAAGTCATCACAGGAGTACAATGGGAACTTGGACCAAGAGGAGAGCGTGGCAATCATTTCTCTCTGCTGGCAAGGATCAGCTGTCCTCCCTCCTCCTGATCTTTCTCGTTCTGCTCTTCCTACCCCACTTCCTACTCTCCTACTGTTCTCTGGTTTTGAATTTCAACATTGTTTAACAATTCCTCCCTCTCCTGGAGATTTGAGTTAACTTAGATCACCATCCTCAAATATCTTTGCTTGAAATACACCTTTTGTGAGATGCTTTCAAAAGGGAAATCATGAAAAGCTCTATCAGCATAAGAGGGCAGAATATATCTGACAATAGGTAATTTTCATGAGTTATCATTTACTGTAGATAAGAAAAGAAGAATTGATTGAATCTTGCTCCAGTAGGTAATTATATTTTGGTGATTATATAGTTGCCTTTGTCTGCTTACAGGAAGATAATAATATACTTATTAATTAATTCCCTATGTTGAAGAAATTAATAATCATTTACATGTACATTTCCAAACCAACACACTTCATCATTTGGGGGGTCTTGATATTGACACTTCTGCCCAGACCCGTGAAACAAATGCCACCTACACACTTTTGAGGAGATACTTTTCCTTTCTGTTTCAGCAAGAGCAAGCTGCTTCTGTCCTCTTTGCTCTGGCAAACCACAAGCACATGCAACCTATTTCCTTATCGGAGATATGAGGCTAGTATAGAAGATAGAGGAACTGCTGGTGTCCTATTTATGGGAGTAAAGATCCATCAGCAAAATTCGTTTTTTGGAAAGATGTAGATGTATTTAAATGTTGCTATTTTTCTGTACAGTTGTCAGCTAATGGAAAGGACCAGCTGGGTGGGGTTGATGCACTACAGGAAACAGTGGGGAAGAAAAGGGTGATGGTAGAAAATTGATGCTACTGTAGGTGTGATTAGCGAGAAGAAAATATGCAAAACCATGTATTGGTATTTCCTCTGGTACATCTGCCTCTATGGCTCCTAAGACTGGAGCATCTGCACAAAACTCTCCTGCTTTTACTGTGAAGATTATAACAGCTGCTGTGAGAATTACTTTATTTTCCTGCAGTGCAAATAATTATTCATCCCAGTATTTCTACCAAGTATTACAGAAGATTTGAATGCCCACACAGATTAAACAGACAGAATTTTTCTGCATATTTATCAGCACACTGTATAATGGTATAATGAATGTGTTGAGCTTCTTTCTGAAGAGCAACTCTGGTGTTGCAACTCAAAGCCTAATAAAAAAAAAATCAAGCAAACATTTCCTGAACTTTTGAAAAAATCCAGCTGTCTTTTCTAAAGTTGAACTGCTCCTTTCCTTTAGCCTTTACCACACTCTTGATGAAGACTGAGGCCCTGGAATTGCAGAGGTACCACTAGATACTATGGGTGAGCCCCAAGCACCCTAACTCTTCTGCACAGCACAGTTTGGACAAGGCATATCACGTATCTGACCCAAAGAGAAGCACACAGAATAGGAACATGAACCTGGCCTAATTTCTCTGTTGATGTGATCCCTTTTGGGTGCAAAATGTGTCTGTACAGCCTGTGGCTTCAGGGAGCCAACTCCTGAAAGAATACAACTGGAGCCTTTAGTTTATGAATTTGTTTGAACAAGATAGATTCCATGAAGGCAAATTGAACCATATCTTCTTTTCCAATATGTTTAATTTGTAGTAAATCTGGGATACACTAACAGCAATTTTAACTGGGAAACTGAAGCAGCCCCAAAAACTATCTCTAGCTCAATCAGACAGCAGGCACAATGGCACCTTCAGGGCCACCAACAGAACTGCCTCAGGAAACTGGAGAAACCAGATGCATGTATATACAGGAGAAATCTTTGCCATTTATGCCCCTGAGACTTCTCTGTGCTTGGAGAGGAATCTGCACTGGCGCCAGTACACAGCAACATCCCTCTTTAAAAAGTTTATATTATTGAAAGACATCTCAAGTTCAGGAGCAGAAAATAAATGAGTAAATGGATCAGTGGCTGAAAAATGAAATTGGTTCTGGAGTAGCTGCTCTCATTTGCTCAATGACTTGCTAAATAAAAAGGCATCGGACATGACATACTCCTCTCAAACTACAAAACAGCATGTAAAGCATGCAAAGGTTCCAGGAAATATTTGGTCATGCTCTGATTCCTTCCAAAGGAGTGCAGAGTGATGAGAAGATCACTCCATGATTAGTGGAGAATTTTATCATGGTTTGGTTTTAATTTCCACTAAATTATTAGGTTTTTGGTGATTTCTTTATGCCTGTGAATACCTTATTAAGAGGACGATTCTTAGATTCTTGAAAAGAGCTCTGGTGAAAGTAAGAATTTGCTCCAGAATTCACAGTGGAAAACCACCTATACTTTGAATGTCTATAATGTTAATTCTTGTCTTTGAGTTTACTTTAAGTTTGGAAGTTCAAAATTCAAATTCATCTTTTTCCACCATATGCTGGCCACTAGATTTCTACAGCTGCCTTGTGGGAAACTGAGATCAAAACAATCATTCATCTCCATTTGTTTAAATGTCACTTTCCTCCACTATCCTCTGCTAACTCATGCTCTCATATGTCTATCAAGAGGTCTCAGATTATGAGGATGACCCATATCCTAGGATTGTTTGATCTTCATCTCAACTTTGAGGTTCCTATTGGACAAAGTTCCAGAGTTGTATGCATAAGATTTTATCTCAACAGATAAAATTGTCCATCAAAATATAAAACTCTTTTCCTGAAACAGACTCTCAGGAATAGCTCAAATCTGTTACCAGTCAAAAATTCTGATATCCACTCAGCACATCTTTTAGAAAAAAAAGAATGTCTTTTTAATTTTATGAACTGAAACTGCACATCTTTTCAAGTTTATGTTTCTTTCATTAGCATTTTTTCAGGTTTGTTCAAAATAATTTGTCAATTTATATTAGCTCTATAGATCAAGCACAGTGAATTGGGTGCTTAATTTAAAATTTGACAGGCATTGATTTATTTTTAAATCTTATGAAGGCTATCTTCCATATGACTGAAATTTGTAGCAGTTCATTTTTCATCACTCAAAACATATTTATCTAGAAGAATGTTCTAAGATTATTTAAGATAATAAATTTCCTGCCAAAATTTCAGAGGTTCATACACTTTTGAAAGTACATATTTAAAAAAAATTAATTTGTGAGATTGGAATGATTCCCTGTGAAACATAGAAAAGATTTTAATCCAGAAAGAAGTTGGTATGCTAAATTAAGTGGAAGTGCTTTGGTAGTAAAGGAATACCCTTTATTGTTTAGATAAAAGTTCCCTTGAATTCCACAAGACAGTAATGTACAAACATCCCCTCTAACACTTGACTGTATTGTATCTGATATCCTGGATTATTACAGGATCAGAGGCTGAGAAATTATCTCAGGACATATGGAAATTAAAAGGATTCAGATCCATATGGGAAACATCTCTGAGAGCAGAGATGTGATTTGCAGGCTGGTGTTACTTCCTGTGGGAAAAGAAAATTCTTTCTACAGGAATTCATCTTATCCTGTATATTTCCAAAATTTGTTTCCAAAGTTTTCTATATGGTTGGGTAAGTTTTTCAGTGTCCACTGATTCTACATTTGGCCTTCATACTGATTATAGCATTTCTGTTAGCTAATTCCCTTTCTTCCCTGGAATTATTTGGGCTGGTTTGCATTTATTACAAAACGTATCATAAAATGGCTGGACTAGATGATCTTGGAGGTCTTTTCCAACCCTAATGATCCTATGAATTTTTTCCTCCTTCACATGGAATCTCTTTGAAATGTTTAATCATGTAGAGTAAAACTGTTTACCTAGCTCAAACCAACAGCAGTCTAGAGACTGAAGTTTATCCTAACCATGTTAGGGCTTCTTTCACAAGTACCTACAAACGTGTGTATGCAAACCTGCCAACACTGAGAAATTCAGATGTGGCTGTTTAATAGTCTCACTGTGCCTGGACAGATCAGTTTACATGTGTGGATAAGCTGGGCACCACCAACCAGCAGGAGAGCTGAGCCAGAGGCCTGGTTATCTGAGCTCTCAAGAGAGGAGCATCACATCTCTTCCCTGCCACTCAAATACCTTTGGTGGAGCTGATGAAATCCTTGGGAAGGACCGAGACTCCATTAACTTCAGGACAATGTCCTTTGTTCAGGAACAGCAAACACACAGGTGCCCTGTGTGCTGACATCTACACAACATATATATGTGAACTCCTTTTTTTTGCCAAATGCACAAAGGCCAACTAGATCAAGTGATTTATATTTTTGCTAAAAATATCAAAACCTGTTTCAGGGGAGTGGTTAGAAAAATTAGCTAGATATGTAGGCACTGCTGAGATTACTGGAGAGGGTGGGAGGAGGCATTGTGGCAGGGACAGCTTCCCCACTGCTTCCCCCTCAGTGTGCAGCTGTTTGAATAAAACCAAAATTTGTCAGCCTCACTTATTGAATAAATTGAACTTTGTATCTCAGTACCCAAATAGGGAAAGGAAAAGAGAGGAAATCATTTGGCTACTGGTCATGTTGTTAGTTGCACCATCCACCTGCAAAGATAAAGACAAGGTTCCTTCTTCCTCCCAAAATATTGGTGTGTTTAATGGGAAATAAATACAGCAAATTCACCCTTTACAGAATAATTCATTTTACATTGCCAGCACTTGTGAAGTCAACAATCTATTTCAAATGCTGAAAAAGGCTTTTTTTGCCTCATGTTTTGTACTGAAGAGAAGAACACTGAAGTGTATCTATCTGGCAGTTCTCACCTCTGGCTGTCAGCTTTAAGTAATACTTGCTACCTGAAAGGAAAGAGGTGCTTAGAGGTCTCTTTATCTGAACACACTCCTACTGCTTTTGCCACATGTCAGGAAGTGACACACAATGCTGACACTACATCTTTATTGCTTTGGGCAGCATAGACTGAAGAGCAAGTGAGTTGTGTTGGCCCCATGGCTCACCTCCTGCATCCCAGCACCCCTGAGGACACGTCCAGCAGAGCCACAGGCATGCCCAAAGGTGCTACTGCATCCAGCAGGGCCAGCAGCACCTCGTCTGTCAGCTGCTGGCTGCGGCAGCGCCCGCTTGGCCTCACTGCAGCCACGGCTGTCTACAGAGGGGAGCTGAAAATCAGTGTGGACATGGCCTGTCTGACTCCTCTGCCAAGCACAGAGGAGGAAAACTCACCTGATGGAACTTCAGTCTAACACAACACAAACGGTGGGTGGCACCCAGTTAAAAGTGGGCCGGTGTGAAAACACAGCAGTCACCCAGGATGTCCCATAACCTGCCTTGCTCAGGGCTGCCCTCAGTTACTCTGGTTCTTTAGTGAGAATCAGGGCATAGATGAGGAAAAAAATCAATCACCTGTGGATATTACAAGTGCATTGAGGAGGAGAGAAATTATATGCCTCCGCTTTGTTTTATTTCTTGTGACATATGCATCATGTTACATCTGGATGTGTCTAAATGTATTATGTCACACAGTGCTCTGTATCCTGGTGGCACTGAAAGTGTGTGTCAGGCTGCAGAAGGAGCTTACTCAAGGCAGACTTAAAATGAACAAGAGAGAAAAATTCGGTAAGAGTTTCCAAGGCAGGGGACCCAGCAGAATTTGCACTCTTGTCTATGAAATCGTGCCAGCTGGGACTTCTCTGCTCAGAGAAATGCATCCTGAGCAAAACCACCAACTATTTTGCCTCAGTTGTATCTAATCTCTATGAAGTGATGAGCTGAACTTTATTAAGCAAGGGAAAAGAAAAACAATCAATCAGAACTAATCCTTTGTTCATTCAAAAGATTTGTCATATTTGAAGCTTTCAACTGCAAATTGTTCAGTTGGCTGCCTCACATATGTATAAGTGCATGTTTCTGCAGAGTGAGTTATCCTTTCATATTTCACTTCTGCTACAATAATGTTAAATTGATACCGCTGAATATACAGTGTTAAAATGCTAACTTTTAATTTAATTTACTTTACATTATTTGGCTTATAAAACTTGAATTCAAACAAGACTGGCATTTGTTTTTTTCCATTCAGCATTTTGTCAAAGAATCTTAGAAATATCTAAAAGATCCAGTTAACCACAAAAGCTCCTATCTCACTGAAATAACTGGATATGGTGATATGCAGAACTGTTGCAAATGGCTGAATTAAATGACGGAAGTAAAGAGCAATATATTATAGCTGAGTTATATTTGTGACTGTTAAGTGGTAAAAACTCATCCTTCTTCTGAAAGAAAGCCCAATATATCTTCTGTATCATGTAGACACTAGAAATGGGAAGGAACTCTTAAAATACACTGTGGATTTTTATTCCTTCACTCGTATCTTTATTTTGCTAAGCTTCAAGCAGCAGCTTTTGCTTGCAAAGACTCTCCTGAGTGGTTAAACTGGAAGCTTAGCAATCTCCTGCATTCAATTAGCTCAGCTGAAGCCCTGTGGGCTTCCCACTCTGTGTAAGAAAAAAGGACACCCTGGTGCCACAGAAAGAACTTTACAGCTCTGTAATAAAACTCCTGAAGTAGTAATGGGAGCAGCCAGGACAGCTGCTAATTTAGGAGAAGCAGGGAAGTTTGCAGGCAGAGCCAGTATCTTTTGTTAGACCAACCAAAAAAAGAAAGTGAGAACAGGTCTGTGTTCAAGCATACAAACATGAGGTTAAACTGAACCCAAAGAATGGTTCACATGCCTGCAATTTTGCCTATTTTCATACACTTCTTTCAACATTTCTTTCAGGTATTCTAATAAGATGTTAAACTTTAAAAAAATCGAAGGGAAATACATACTTGAGTGATCTGAAAAACATTAAAAAATTGGCTGATTAGGTTTCCTTCTCAACCAGGCTCTCTTCAGCTCTGCCAGCAGGTACATTTGAAAAAGGCTCTACTTTTTCAAGTTGTGTCTGAAATAGGCCCTTTTAGTTCTGTAGCAGAAGAGACTTTTGCTGTTCTTAGTGTGGAAATGAGAGAGGTGCTCCTTTTAGTCCAAAACAAATGCTCCCTCTCACTTGCAGTTAAACATCAAGAGTTTTACCCTGAACAGTGATTTTTTTCTGTCTTCATGCAAGTGAAAATAGGACATATAGAGCAGATTAGAAAATATGCATTCTTATTGAATTCTAACCATTATTGATTTAGTTTTGATAATGTGAAGATACAGAAACAAAGCCATACAAACTTATAAATTTCTTTTAACCTGTTTCCATGAATAGAAAGGAAAGAAAAGAAAAGAAAATACAGAAGAAAATGTGGTTCTGTTTCTCTTTTTCTGCTCTTAGCACTAAGAAGTTGCAATACAATAATGACAGCTTCATGAGTGCTTCTGACAAACAGCTAGCGATAAGCTGTGGTCAAGGAAGTGGTTTCTGTTCCATACAACAGCAGGTACAAGTGGTGCTTGAGTGGCTGCTTGAGTCAGGCACAGAATTTCTGTAATACTGAGAAGTCAAAATAAGTTCAGAAGCAAGTAATGAGAGTTGCACCTTTTAACTCTGCAAGGCATTTACTTCGCCCTAGCTGAGTGCAGAAAGGACACAAATATAACTTTCTTGTAGCAATTGCCACAAAAAGTTGCTTTGCTCCCAGAATTTAACCATCCTTACATTGCTTGTGTTTCCCTCGACATTGGTTTTACCAAGGTCCCAAGCAAGGCAAATACAGAACTTCACACTACCTGAAGATATTTCCCACCATTTAGTTCCAGCATATCAATATATACATATTAGCTTTCACCAAGATTCAGCCCTGATGTTTTACTGCTTCAGTATTTTTCCAGTTTGGCTGTGCTGTGCTTATTTGCACCTCTAGCAGGCCACAGTAAAACCATAATTTGCACCTTTCGAGGGAGAAAATTCAGAGGCAAAAAAGAGAAAGGCGTTACTGTTCAAAAGCTGTCACAGAAACTTAATCAGGGAAATACATATAAAAGGGAATGTGGGACAGTATGTGATGACAGCCTCTTGTTGCTGTGCCTATGCACAGCATGAGGCTTCTTCATCACACTACTTCTGAGCAGCTGAGACACACACTCTACTTTCCAGGTGTCTGAGCTAGGTAAGGCAATCTCTTCATCATCTCACTTCCTCTGTAATGTGACCGAATCCATCATTCCTTTTGTTATCTCCTTTTGTGTTTGCTTTGCCTCGCAGTAATTTGCTAACTGCAAAGCAGGCAAGTGCTTTAAAAACATACAAGGCTGCTGCAAGTGAAGTCATACTTATCAGATGTGCTGGTAATGAATCATGCTGACAGATTGGCTCTGTTTACCTTAAACAAACTGTCAGAAATTTTCAGTACATGAACCAAAGCATGGGAAAGGCTTTCAAATACACATGCAGATCAGATCATAGCCCAGCACGTCACATTTTGCATATTTCATAAAGGTATCACATGTAACGTTTGCATGTAACGATCTGAACATGCTGTTTACAAAGATATTTGGTATCTCTACAAGAGAAAGCAATTAAGATTCATGTAGCTAATGGGGCAGGAGTGGATTTTCTCTCACTCGTTCTGCCCAGTGAGGCTGTCTGGGGGCTGCAGGAGCTGCCAGGCTGCAAACACTGCTGTGGTTCTTCCAGTGCTCTGTCTCTCTGCTTTGTACCAGCCTCTCAACGGTTTTGTGTCCCCCTGTGCTGCACTGGTACTCCAGATGGACTGTGGGACCACATGGCAATGAGGAGTACAGCACAGTCTGCTGCAGTGGCCAGAACACTCATGTGCCACAAAGTAATGAGCAGCATTAAAATGTGTTTGCTTTACATTGCCTGGGAAAATCCCCCTCCATAGGGGGCTGTATAACACAATATTGCTGTCCTTTCTCTGCTTCAGCTTCACAATTTGGTTCAAAGATCAGTTTTCTTAGTAATTTTAGAGACATTTTTAAACTTCTTGAAGAGACACATTGTCTTGACATGGTTCATATTTCCAAAGCCTTAAGCACAAATGGATACAGCTATTTTCATGTACAGTTTGTTTTCTGTGTTTACCTATTTGCCATAGACATCCCTCAGCACATAGCTGTCTGTTGTGAAACCAAAGTGAAATTCTTAAAAATACCCTTAGATTCCTGTGATTCCATTTCCAGTGCTCTTAAAAGAAACCCTTTCTTTGTCAGAAAGATCTTTTAAAATAATCTACATCTCCTCACTGGACTCAGAGTTAAGAATAAAGTGATACAAACCCCAGTTGAAATTTATGATTGCAAGTTCAATACTGTAAAGTCTGGGGAACTAAATAGTTCATAGTAAAAATTTACCCACAGTCTTGCCCAATATTTAAATGCAAGTCAACTGGCACAATCTGAGGCTAGAGTAGAGGAAGCAGCAGAGGATTGTTTTGTTTTTCACTTCTCCTTGGTTTGTTTTTTGTGTTTTCTACCTGTGAAAGTAGTCAGAAAGCCTCCCCTTGAGGCTGTGAGGCATCATGACTGACTTCCTTGTGCAGGCACCATGCCTCAGATACTCCAGATCTGCACTTACCCAAAGGGGCTGGCAAGCATTTAAAGTGTGAGCAAGGTTTCTCACTGGAAATAACTACAACTACAGTTCAGGATGGGGAATGTCCTGATGAGAAAGGGAACGCTGATTACAGCTTATTTATGTGTACAGAAGTTCATTTATGATTGAGTTGGGAACCCAGTAGCATTGTTGGGTTAGGGTGACTTACATGGAAAAGGCTTTCCAGGGTTGCATTCTGCTCTAAAAACTGGCTTAGAGCTGAAGCACCTGTGCTGTCACTAAGTCTGCCTGTTCCCCAGAAAACCACAGCTTGTTTGCATCCAGTACCACTGGACGTGGCAAATAAGGCACTCGGAAGGGTTCTGTGGTTAGAATCCCAGCAAGTGGATGTGATACTAATGCCTATTTTGTGATTAGGCTACCAGACAGGTTTGCAAATTAGCACCTCTCCACACTAGAAAATAATTAAGTTGAAATTAATTCCCTCAAGCTATTTTACTGCCGGTGAAAAATCATTTTGTTTATACAGGGAAAATCGGATGGGACAGTAAATTCCTGACTTTGTAGGGACCCTGGTAACAGTTCTTTCCTGCTAGGTGAACAGAGCTCCTACTTCTTACCCAATGTATAGTGCTACAAACATCACCATGTTTATGAAAGGGACTGAGAAGACTGTGCTATGACTTTTTGTGCTTGACTTTCACTACGTTCATTTGTTTTGATCTTAGTTTTGTCATTTTCGGCCATGATCACCATAAGCCAACACTTGCAGAGTGAGGGAGGAAATGAGGAGATGTTCTAGCCAAAATACCTGCAGTACTGTGGCTGCTAGCAACTTCCTTTCCCTACATTTATGGTTATCTGTTACTTAGGAGGAGACTAACCTTTGTATAGAGGACAAGAAGAGGAAAGTCTAGAGAGATTCTTGTAGGTCATTCAGATGACCTGCAGAAATCCATCAGAAAGACAGGTGCAAACGCTCTCTGAAAGATTTCTTTACATAGATATTTCTTTCACTTTGTTTTTGAGGCGTTTAGAAATACCATTTTAGTTTTTTAAATATGGCAGCCAGAAATTTTTCTATTTCTATACAGCCTTTCACATTCATAAATCTGGAAATAATGTACCACTTGTCAACTCCAAATGAAAATGCAACCTTCTGTTCCCCTCTTGAATGGTATTATCTGTATCTACAGTACAGGCTACAGGAATGGAAAAAACCAAGCTAAGATATTCTTCTTGCTCTATGATACTAGAGAAAATTGCAAATACATTAGAAATATCCCCTTACAGTATTTTACATGTTATATAAAGTCCTGGAAATGAATTGTCCTCAGATGGCTGATATTTTTAAACAACAAGTTAAAATGAAAAAAGTTTCCAATGGCATTCACATAATTCTGTGAAACAGCCTCTGCTCAGGCTTCAGCTTTGGGCTCAGCATTTAAGTGACTGAACCCATCAATCACCAAAGGGCCCTGGGCTCTTTCTTGTCTCCTTGGGTTTGTTGACAGCAGCTTCTCAAGTCTGCAGTGCCCAGATTCACCACCTACACAAACAGATGTACACAAAACATTTAAAGTAAAATACCTTCAAGTGTGGTTTGGAAATAAACACAGCTTTTTGTTATGGTATGAGAACAAAATTGTTGTGGAGTATTTTAAATACAGTTACAAGTATGTTTCTTTAATGGCTCCTTCTCAATTTACCTTTATCTTACTGAAACCATTTTTATTCAGTTCACTGATAAAATTACTGAAAACCTATCCTTGGGACACATATCCTTGTGTCACCAGAGAAGACACAAACAGAAGAAAAAGCTTATCAACCAAAAGACCTAGTGTGAAATCATATGCTAGCATCTGCTCTCCTGGATTTACTTATAATATTTAATGTCTAGCAGTTTCAGTGGAAACTTTCAAATCTTGACAGTGCTGTGGGAGGTCCCAAGCTGCTTATAAAAATGAAAAATCCTGTTAGTTAGCAGTTTCTTTTTCCAGTAATAGACCTGATAAACCCAAGATCTGTCTGACCTCTAATTAATCAGATTTTTTGTCATATAAGGCACAGGAGATGAAAAGATTCTGACCTTTTTTAGATAAGTTACCTAGTTCACTGAATTGCTTGTGTTTCAGACACAAACTTTCCTGCAAGTAGCTTCAGGTGTCACATGGCAAATTTCTGTTCATTTAGTCATCCTAGAACTGTCTCTTTTTGTCTGGTCTGTAAACCCCTAATTCTTCCTCTGTTCATCTCTTTCTCATTTCCCCACAACCACTTTTAAAAAGTAGCATTCTGCTTCCCTGTGTTGCTATGACAACATTTACACTTGCCTTTTGAAGGCAAAATATGTGGCTTTCTTCCATATTTTTGTCAGCTCTTGTGTTAGAGGGACACACAGGGGAATGAAGGCAATTGCAGATAAAGCTCTAAGCAGCAGACTGTAACTTTATTTATCAACATAAAGGATATTTAAGTGGGTCTAGCATGGATATACCTATGTGTTCCCCTAAGACAGATTTATTTGTTTAGTCTTCAGAATCTTCTTCTTCAGTGCAAAAAAAAATTAAAGGAGAAACCGTGACAACTTCAGATCTGCCTCCTCTCATGCAGGCAGAAAGAACAGCAACATCCACAATGGCCTTTATTTCTAGATCTTGTCAACTATTTACAGAGATGGAGAGCAGCTAAACTCAACCAAAGGTTCAAAAAGAGTGCAAGTTAACTCTTAAATCAGAAGGCAGAGACAAAGAGAAGAAGCCCTTTCGTTTACCCTCCAGTTTCTCAGAGGAAGGCCTTTGAAAATGCACATTGCACTGCACAGTATAGGAACTAATGCTTGCCCCTGATAAGAGCGACGGTTGATTCTACGGGCAGAGAGGGTGCTGTGTGCTCTCAACAGAATCCTCGCTGCCTTGCCAGTGGCTTTCCATATTGTGAACAGACTGACTGAACTCTGCCTCTTCACAGGCCTAGGAGCTTGCTGGCAGCTGATCTAGAGAAGTAAAGAAAAAATCTTCTCCAAAGATGGAGGTTTTGAAACAATTGTGTCTTTATTGGAAATGCCAGGAGCTAAATAAAACCTCCCTTCACTAAACAACTGTCTCTCCTTTTGCAGCCACGGGATCTTACTTAGAGTGCTGCAGCCTGTAAGACTTATTTGACTGTGTTTGGAACATAAAAACAGATGGAGACATCACATTCCCTCCAAGCAATAGAGTTGGGCTGGCTTAGCTGATGCTTATTTCAGATCTCTTTAGTATTGTACAGGAGACGATATGCAGCAGATATATCTCTATATTTCTGGCACTGTTAGCAATCTGAACTGCCTCTCCTTACGCAGGGTGTGGGAGCATGGTTCTTTATTTTAACAGAACATATCTCTGAAACATACTAGCTGAAAAAAAAAGCTCGTTCCTGCTGAGCATGGGAAAATACCAAATTCTGAACACAGCCTACAAGATGTTAAACCATGTTAACAGACTATATAAGTAACACATTTGCAAACAAAATGTGTTTCATTTAAGGAGATTATTAGCATGATCTCTGGGTTATAATGTTCTTCAGTTTACAATGGTGCCAGCTGAGTGGGTTTAGAAAACTCACTGCAGTCAGAACTAAGTCCTGTAAGAAGCATGAAACTCCAATATTAATCTAGACTGTCTGAGCATGTCATGAATTCTGGGGCAACCACAAGGGCCTCTCTTTCTCCAGCACTGAGCCCTGGATTGTTGTCTGATTTCCTGTCACGTTCGCACACAGAGATATCCCTCAACAAAATGCAATCTACACAGACTTTTGAAGGCAGTTAAATATACTGAATGTTATCAATATAGAACAAACATGATTTAGCATGCTCAGAGGCCAAATCAAGTTTGCACAACGCTGGTGACAGTTCCACTTTTGGCAGATAGATTGGATACTGGCAATGTCTCTTCAGCACCCATCTCCAACTGTGGGAAAGCAACTTAGCAAAATAAGAAACAGAAGGTGACTGCAGCTGTCATGCAGAGAACCTGATGATCTCCATCCCCAAAGGCTGAGGTCTAAGTCACATCTCCATTTCTCAGTTCCACTTTTATTGCCCTGTGCCATTCTGTCACTGACAGCAGCTACTCTCTGGATTTGATTGGTGGTGTCCAAATTGTAACAATTGTCAGTTTCTTAATGCTTTGGGGGTTTTAATTTAAAGATGTTTGATTAGAACTGAATCCTGACAGCATGAAGGACAATGATCTGAACTCAGCTTTTCTAGAAATTTACTGGACCTAGGAGATACAAAGACATTACTGAAAGAGGCAAGTTTTGGCACTCATCTTTAGCATGTATTACATTAATGATGGGAAGAGTCGTTCCTTTGTAACATGAGAAATCAAGGTAAAGGCAATTGGAGCAGGAGCCCCTCAGTTTTCAGGCCTTTAGTCTTTCAGAGGGCCATTCTCTGACATGGTCATTTCTGTCCCCACTGGAGAGCAGAGGGCAGCTCTGGGTGGGTTGTGCTATGGGCTGGTCCCAGGCACACAGGCAGAGGGAAAACTCTGGTGCTCACGCAGCAGCAAAGACGAGGCACAGCACAATCTCACTGTGCCTCAGTCCTGCTCCCTCTTTTCCAACATGCTTTTATGTCTCTGCACAGATTGACTGTGGCACATTTATATCCTGCAGTGCTCCTCTACAGCAGGGAATTCACGTTGTGAATTTATGGCTGGATTATGTCCCTCTTTAAGTTACTTCATAGGACAAAGCAGCTGTAACACATGGTCCTCACAGCACTCCTGCATTGGAAGCAGGCGTGAGTAATGGGCAGCAGTCTCACCCAGCCTCTGTTATGTGTTGTCACAACAAACTCCTCTAATGTGGTAAGAAAATTTAGACAACATCCTTTTCCCTGAGGTAAGCAGTTTTAAAGCTCGTATTTCAGCTGAGCGGTTTAAGAAAAATAGGAAATGAAATACGCCTTTCTTCTGAAGGCATATTTTTGAGTCGTTTATACTTTGGTTCATGTTATATCATTTTGGTTTAAAACTCCATTTTAAAAAATACACAAAATAAATATATAACAAGCAGTTGTGTTTTTTTTTCCTTTCTCCAAGTCCTCAGTGATATTACTGCATGTATGCAAATAAGGCCATATTTATTAGTCCACAGTGCAGTCTCTCAGCTCATTTTTTCTGTCCCAAGAGAGCAGTCTTGGAATTTTAAGTTTCCTAAATCAAATAATAGTAAATACAATACTTCACACCAGAGACAGTGAGGATTACCAGTTCATACTAAGTTCCCAAATCAGAAGGGCTAACTGCTGTACTGCCCTGTGGCCACATAACACTTTTTTATATTCCCAAAGTACTAAATGATCTGTACTGGTAGATCCTACCAAGCACATATAATAAGGTATTGCTCTTATTATAATTGTGCAAAATATGATTCTGGAGACACATATGAGGATGTAGAGGTTACAGTCGGTGAATGCCTAAACCATTTAGGGTGTGTTGGTTGCTGTTCTGTTTTTATCAAGAATTTGGTTGCTTTGTTTTGGTTTCAAAAGCCAAACAATGAACCATAAAAAACAATTGACATCTTCCATGACAAGGGCTCTCTTGATTTTCAGTCTTAATTTTCATTCCTTTAATTTCTTCTTCTTAACTGGAGTTGTGTAAGTCATGCTAACTACTTTCTCTCCATTATGAGGCAGTAGTCCTGCACATATTTACACATACAATTAACTTTCCTATCACAAGGCATATGAAATAAAGGTGGTAAAGCAATGAGTGTGTATATGTGTATAGAGCGTTGGGGATCTAAATATCCTCATATATCTCTTCACTCAGATGGTTACAACCTCCTTAAATGCTGCATTGTCAACCTACATGTTTTGCCTAGTTAGTGTCCTTTCTGAAAACAATCCACCCAGTTCATTAATCATGTACTGATTTTTCCCTGTTAAATATCCAGGCTCTTCAGTTAATCAGGTATCCTAATATGTACACAATATTCCAGGTCTGATGTCTTTGCATCTGTCCATTATCATATAAGACTCATTCACACGGTTGGTCACAACCATTGATGTACATCCATGTTCAGAATGACACAGCTCCCAACTGGAAATGCTCCTGGGGGTGAACAGCATATGTTCCCTTTTATGACACTGGAATGGATGTGCATTGCTAAAAAATTTTCCATACCCTTTTTTTAATAATGCATGAAATACATTAAATAGGACAGAAAGAGTATGAAGATTTCATAGAGCAGAGAATACTCTATTAAGAGAAATCAGATAGGTCTAAAGGTGCATTGCTATATAAAATGCTCTAAACTAGAATTATTAATTTAATGTAATTCAGAGCCTTTTTATAAATGAAAATGAAATTAAGAGCACTAGAAATTCAAGAGCTTTGTGATGTTCCCATTAAAAAAAAAAGAAAAAAGCATAACGAATAAATAAGTACATAAATAAATAGGAAGTACAAGAATATTAAGTAACAGCATGGCAATCACTTTGAACATAGAAATATATAAATAAATACCTATTTAACCTGCATTCTTATACATTTCTAATGTCTTTCTCAAATACAGAGGATCTGGCATCAATGTCCACCAAAATCCAGGCTGTGCAAAATTGACAGCTCTCCCTAGTATTCAGCTGATATTTTCATCAGACAAGTAAAAAAGAGAGTTGCATGGCCTCGTCCCACTACCGTAGCTCCTGCAAGCAGTAGCAGGTAGAAAGTCTTAGAGCAAATACACTGTGCTGTCTTTTTTAATAATGATTCTTCCACACATTATAATACGTTTAAGTGCTGTGCTTGCTCTTTAAGACGGCCTCATCTTGATAATCAATGTAGCCAGTCTAGTGAAGTGCCACTTTCCTGCTGTGAGAAAGCACAATTCTTCTTACTGCCACAGCCCCCTGCTGACATGTTTTACAACATTTAAGAAGGAAACTGTTAAACCTTACTTCTCTCTTTTCCCTCAGTGCAGACAGAAATCTTCTTTCCTGCTGGTTTCTCACTAGAATTAAGAGCCGTTAAGATGTGCCCTGACTTTTACCCTGAGCATTGCCCTAATTTTAACCTTGTGCAACGGTTATCTTAATTTTAGTCAGATTTTTGAAACTGACTCATTCAGTCAGACAAACTGAAAGTGTCTGGTAAAAGAATAGATTTCCTATAAGCTCGGTAAAAAGGTCATCTTACCAGGCTTTCTTCAAAGGAAGCAGGAGTCCCCCTCGAGTAGACTGGGGCATTCTTGCTACTGCAAAGAATGCTAAAAGCAAAGAGGCTGTGCTTGGAATTCTGCATCTGCAACGTCAGGCACGTGCCTTCATGCCAGGAGCCCCACTTCTCACCAGCAGCAGTTTTAAAGAGGGAAAGGGAAAGTGAAATATAGGAGCCGATAACTGTCAAGATGAATAAGAACCATTAATGGATGTTAAAATTATGACTGAGAAGATGATACAGGTGCAAGTTCTATGAGTGTGAAACTTTACCTTGACATAATGAGTAAAGTTAAAGCCTGAGGCTTTTATGCCATTATGAGAGGCTCTGTCAGTGAGCACTGTAACCTAATTAGTTTTGATGCAGCAAATCAGCAAAGCCACCATTGGTTATGACCTCTGCCAAGAGCATGAGAGAGCCAGACAAATGAAGCTTAAGATGTTATTAGTTGTTCTGTTCCAAAGTTCCAGATAAAATATGACAGGATGTTGTTGCTTGACTTCGGCATCAGTTCTCCAGATGGCACTCAGCGCTGGCTTGTAGCGAGGCTCGCAGGGAGGCTGCCACATTGTCTCTGTCAAAACGAAACTTTTCCAATTACAAAGAGATAATTCGAAGAGATGCAAACTTAATCTCCTGAACGAAAGGTTGCAAGCTGTGTAATAGCAGTTGAGGGGAGAGATTTCGCATAGTTCACTTGCTGTAAACACTGCTGTTCAGGAAAGCTTTATTATCCTGCCTAGTGAAACAAAGAAATCAGATGCTCTTGACTCTGTGCGTTAAGACAGCTGTGGCTGGACACAACCTCTCTGGTGGAATTAGTGGGTCGGATCCATCTGCAGGGTTGATGGTGAAGATCAGGAAAGAGATAAATTGCTGTAAGATGGACCTAAAGAGAAAGTTAAGGACCTGTGAACTAGCTGATAGGGCACTTGTATTTTATGGTACACCAGGTAACTTCTGCCAGTTTGGTTGAGTGAAATAATGTATGTTTTTTCTCAAATTATTATGAAATCTTTAGTGGAAAAAGGAAATAGAATGTCATGCAAATGGTGAACTTGTGGGATGTTATTTTAAAATATCTTTATATTTATACACACTACCAGGCATGTTGAAGTTATTCAGCTACCACTGTGACAGAATGACAAAGTAATGGCCTGATAACAAGAGAAACAGTACCTAACCTAAAGATCATTTTGAGATGCTGGGAGCATCAGGAATTGTATAATGGATAAAAGACAGACTAAAGAAAATATCCTCCATTTGACCTATGTACACAAAGAACTGTTGAATGAATGTACCACATTCAATTTGAAAAACTCTCTAGTAAAGCTTTTGTATTTCACTCAGTATCACTGAGTGAAAAACAGCTGTGATTTTCGGGGGGTGTGTCCCTTTCCACCTGACACTCTGCTGATGATTGAAAGCAACATGTTTCAGAAACACTATTTTAAATATTGGAACACATGAGATTCCCTTTAAGCACAAGAGAAAATCTTAATCTAGTGAGGATGGTCAAACATGGGAATAGGTAGCCAGAGAAGCTGAGGCATCCCCATCTCTGGAAATACTCGAAGCCCAGCTGGGTGGACAGTCAACAACTGGCTCTGGTTGACCCAGACAGAGTCAGTGGTGGGATTGGGCCAGCTCCAGAGGCCCCTTCCAGCCCCAACTGCTCTGACTATTTATGAGTCTATTCATATTATCATCTACTAAAAATTATTATCTACAAGAAACCAATTTTAAAAGAAAGTCACACTCTGTCTGCTTATAGGGAGGTACACATAGGAAAATATGTAAATGCAGGCAAGCAACATCAAACCATGAAGCAGCAGAATTAATTTTGATTCTCTGGTTTCAAGCTGAAGCTGCTCAAGCAGTCCCACCAGCACACAAAGCAGGGGGGTTGCTGCCAGGACCAAGACGAAGGCAGCACGAGAGCAGCCCCACAGGACTTCAGGCGCTGGCAGCCTCCCCGAGGGCCGAGCACTCTGCAGGTGCCCAGGGCCTGACCCAGCCTGGGCTTGGCACGTCCATCTTGCCCCTGGCCTGGGTGCTCTGGGTGCTGCCCACTGCCTGAGGTGTGAGGGCAGCCCTGCACATCAGGGTGCTGCAGCCATGAGAGCAGCTGTCCATGTCTCACTGGGGTACTGCTGGGGAAGGGGAGGGGGAAGCTGAGAGCAGCCTTTTTCCTCTTTGTGTCTTTAAAAAGGCCTAGGGACAGTGCAGCTGTGTGAGATGGGGGTCAGGAGACCCTACACATCACTAAGTAGAGTTACAATTTTCCCTTTGTGGGGTGAGTTGTAAATAGGAATGGCAAGGGAATAGGGCTTGGAGGTCCACACAATCTTGTGGATTGTGTTGTCCAGAAGCAAATCTCCAGACAGATCTTTGGGAGGGGCATTTCTGTGCTTATTTTTCAACTTAGTCCAAATAGCCAATTCAAAGTCAGCATCTTCTGGCTTTAAGATGTTCTTTTTTATTTTTCAAAGTCTGTATTTGCATACTGGTTATGTTGGCACATGGATTCTCTATCTAGCTATGTTGGTACATGGATTCTCTTGATGGTACACTAATATCTATCATAATTGCCACTGTGACCCAGCCCCAAATATTTAGTATGTGAGAAATATCTCTGCTTATTAAAATGAAGAGTAGTGGTGGCATATATACATATGCAGAGTTAAAACAGCCTCATTTTCATGGATGTTGCTGTCAATAGTTTCTGTCTGCATGCTGCATCCCTTTTCCTCTAAGTTAGGACAGGACTTTTGCATAGGTACTGACAGCCCTGTGGCTGTTAGAGAGAAGTCAGGCAAGTAGGTCACTGGATGGCACAGGCCTTATGTGCAAAGGGTTCTTCTGGTGAGAACAGATACTTTGAGATCCGGCATCAAAGGCATAGTTGGAGATACTGAAATCCTGGCTCTGAAAGGAGATGTGAGAGCATTTTCACTCCTTTGGAATTACATTTGTCCAGATAGCCAAACATAGCAAAGATGAGCCAGAAGATTTTCTTATAATTAGAGGACTTGTCTTCTCCAGGGCCCAGAATGCAGCTGTCCCAGATTTTATTCATAGATATGGTTTAAAAAAAAAAGTACCCTTCCCAAACAGCTGTACCCAAAACCTGAACTAGCTCATATGGAAAATTAGAGCTGCACCATGAAAAGAGGATCCTACAAAAGAGCCACAGTAGGTAAGAGACTGCTATTGTCTGCCTTGTAGGCAGCAGCATGTTGGTAAATGCTCAGTGGAAATATGAGGTGTGCTGGTGGATTTCCCCAGGGAACTTCATGCACAGAGAGAGCTCAGATGTCCTGAAGCTGTTTGCTGGGGCTCTGCTCTGCCCAGAAGAGAACAGATCATAGATTTTGACTGCAGCATAAACCCTCATCTGATGAGTGAAGACATAGGATGGACATGAAAAGCCTATAAAGGGAAGAAAACTGTTGCATGTTTGATTTGGTAGAGATGAGGAGGGTCTTTTTTCCTCAGCAAAGTTTAATGTTTCTTCAAATGTACAGCAGACCAGGGCCTGCCACTTCTTTCTGGTTTAAATTATATTTTCCCTTTTGGCTAAATAGAACCATGAAAAGCATCCTACTCCAAAGTGTAGCTGTAAATTCAACATTACAAGTGCAACAGAATAAGAGAATGATATTTCTTTTCCCCACTGAAATAGCAGGGTGTGTAAATCTCCAGTGCAATTGAAGCAGGACTGAAAGGAGGACTCTAAAAATGGGATTAAAGAAATAGATAAATACAAAACATAAAGAGAGGAAATCAGAAATTCATGCGCAGAAAAGTGAAAATGTCTAAAGCAGAACAGCTTGGGGGAAGTGATTCTAGTTTCACATAGGTGTGGATGAGAACAAAACAGTGGTGAAGGGAAACGCCCTACAAAGTGTACATATGTATTTACTGAAACATTTCATAAAGCTATGGGGTTTATGGGCCTAACTTTGCATTGTTCACAAAATTTACAAAACCTTTTGTCTCTAACCATCCCTGCACTATGAACTGTTTCCTGCTTTATCTTTATGAAGAAAAGTTCTTTTTTCCTCATTGAAGAAATATAGGTTTGATGTAGCCCAATTTTTGCAAGAATGATGTTCATCAATATTATCTTTCATGGAAGTTATTGAAAGTCCCCTTTGTGCTTTTGATTAGGTGAAGCCACTTTGTTCTGGCTGCTGAGATGCTGATGGTGGTGCTCTGGAAGGCACACATGCAAATGGCAACACCAAAATCAAAAATCCTGATCTTTTCTCAGCCCAGTGCCCAATAAAATTCCCTTTGGTATTCCCAAAGTTTGTGTTTTTTTTTTTTCTATTCCATGACTTTTGAAATGTCATCTCCTAATTCTGCTTTGGGATGAAAGGAAATTCTGAAATGTTAATCCTGATATTTGTTCATGTGTGTGCAGTAGAGGCAGAGAGTTCAAGGCTTAAAATTTTCTTTTGTTGGACATTATGTATGGACAGTATTTTAACAATAAGATCCTGTAGAATGGTTGAAAACGTTCTTTCACAGCTGTTGATGTGTTAATCCAACATGAGAAAGAGAAAACAGAAAAATCATTTCAGCCATAGGGTTTATATTTTTATAAAATTAGAATACTGTTAAAGCTGACAGCATGTTTACATCTGGATCCTGTATGATAGCAATTGATACATTTAATCTGGCATGTGGCATAAAACAGGATTAGATAAGGTTTTCTTCTTTGCCATGCTTCTCTTGTGCAAAAGAATATTTATAACTGTTCTCAGCAAATCACATCCCAGTGCTGGATACTGTGTTGAAATGCATTGTGCATCAGCAGTATTTTCCAAAGGTTACGTCCCTGTGATTTGTGCTAATTAGCAATGAATTGACTCTGGGGTAGGCAACAAGCTCAGGAGCATGGAGGTTTGAGTTCAAAACCCAAATTGACCAGATCATTCCCCAGATTAGCTGGTGTGAATGCATCTGAAAAAATAGGCTGGAGCAGGACCTCACATAAAATTGATCATTTGGAGCTAGATTGTTCAGAACTGAGAAAAAAATTCATATTAATGTGAACTTTGGGAAAGACTGTACTCAAAATTCTAGGCAAGAGCCCAAGTGCTACTTTATTATTTGATGTTTCTTATCCAAATGACTTAATCTTCAAGTCCTTCCAGAATCTGAAATTGCACGGATTTCTATTTGTACAGTCCTTAATGGCTGCTAATTTCTGTCTGCTTCCCTTCCCACCTCCTCAGCTCCTATGGCACTATCCTTCCAAAACTGAACCCACAGCATGAATTGTTGGTAAGAAGCTTAAATAAATTGTAATTATGCATTCAGAAACCCTTCTTCCTCATAGCCTGGTGCTGAGCATCTCTGTGTATGTCACTACAGTAGCTGGCGCTGTGCACTGGAGGCACTGTGGTCCCCAGACAAATAGGAAAGAAAAAGAGTGAAATGTGAACCAAAGGTAGCTGCAGAGTGTATTACTGATTGCTGCCCACTGGAACTCACTACTCAATACCTAGAAGTGATGAGTGAGGGAAATGGACACTGAATATACTTTGCAACCCCCAGTGAATAAGAGTGAGAATTCATGCCTCTACATGTGCTGCAGGTACACATTCAAATCCACTTTTACGTAATAGAGACATAAATGGAATTAAAATAGGTAGGGAGACTATGCTGCTAGTAATTTTCTAGGCTACAGGTATAACAAAAGTAATATTCGATGCTGTGAAAAAATATACAGCTCAGAGCCCAGCAAAAAAATGCAGCTGTGTTTTAATGTAAGTCTACTAAACACTGTAAAAAAAAATGCACATGATTTCTGTAGGTAGTAGTAAGCACTGCTGACATCACTCTGTCTGAATAAGAACAAATAAACATTGTGAATACAGAAATAATTAAATATAGCAGGATTTGTATTTGATGAGAAAGACAACTTATTTCACTATGTATCTTGAGTCCATTTATAAGTCATGTAGTCTAAATGAGAGAGCTTAAGCACCACAGACAGGTAATAAATAAGGCCTTAGAAATGCCTCCTCTGGCATGTGCCTCTCCATCACGAAACGGAAGCATTCAGTAGAGAGGAAAATTGACTAGACACAGACAGGAGATAATGGACTTATCTGTTAAAGGAGTGGAGATAATGCAATACTTAATATGACATTCCTGATAACTAATCAGGACGATCTACCTGTGCCAGATTTCCAAGGTTATTTGTAATTGAATGCAACTGGGTATCACTAGAAAGCAATGTAAAAGGAAAGGAAGTACTGCAGTTGTTTGACAGGACAGAGCATCTTCAAATCTGAAGATAGGGTCCCCATCTTGAAGAGCTTAGAGGCCCCAGTTTAGGTCTGATTTATATTTAAGCCAGCAGCTAAGCACTCTGCAGGAAGAGGGCAGCTCATTTTGCTGTGAAGGGCAGACATCTTTCCATCATCCCTGTCTCTGCATCTCTGCCCCTGCTCACAGCTATTCAGTCTCACCCATGCCAGTGCATGAGCTCTAGCACATATCTGACCCCACACTGAGCTGATGTAGAGTAAGGCAGCTGCACAAAACTACAACTTTTTTCCTTGTGTTCCTTGTTTGCTGGTTTAAAGAGTTGGGTTGGCCTGTAGTTTGTCAGCTGCTAGAGGGCTGGAAATTGCAGCTCTCACTGGATACAGCCCTTGGTCCTCAGTGCACGGTAGCAGCCACTGAAGGTATGGGGCAGAGTGGGGCTGGTGGGGTTTCTTAGCGTGATTTAACAACGTGATGCCTGACATGTGTTTATTGATGGCTTTTTCATTTAGTGTGGGCTCAAATCCCCCACATCTGCGCCAGGGCAGTATCTGTTGGGTTTGGTGCAGCTGGTGTAGGGCCAAGAGAAAAATTTAGATGGTGATGTTTGAACCTTTCATGGAAGACATCCGGGCTATTCACTGCACATACATGTAAAATCAAATCCTTATTTTTTTTGTTCTTACCACTTTGTTTTTTCTCCATATTTTCAGTAAAGGTGGAGTTCCTCCAAAAGAGAATTCATTTCTTAGTGCTGAAGGCACTTGAAAAAGATATATATGGCAAGCAATTTGCCAGTAAATGGCATGTAAACATCTAGGGATGACGACTTAACTGTGGTATTGATTTTTATTTATTTTATTTTTCCAAATATGTCTTGGTTTCTGGAGCAAAATGAAAATATATTTTGGGCACTGTTATAGGATAGCTCTGCAAAGATAACATTTTGTCTGCAACAAGTAGAGCTATGGTGCTTCTCTTTTTCATTTACAGATACTTTCTGTGGCCGCTCAATCTTGGACTTCCAGTCCTCCTGTAATTTCTTAACTTATTAAATAAAAAGTGCAATAACCCCACAGTTCCAGAACCAGCTTTACCCCTAACCCTAGTCCTTGTCTGGGGCTTAGGCTGAGCCTGGGACACCTGGCCAGGGACCAGAGGATAAGCTCATCCAGACACCAGTCTTTGGGCAGCACAGACTCTCCCTTGGTGGCCTTCATCCTATAGTTCTCCAACCTGGGGTCAAGCTTTGTCTGCCTCCCAACCCCATCCCTAACCCTAATGGGATAAGAGCAATAAAAGCCAAGTGGGATCACACCTGCCTCAGAAGGCGGCAGGATGGGAGCCAGGATGGGGAAATCTGCACCTTCCTGTCCATGTCTTTTATCTCACAGTTGAATTACCATCCCTTTCCCTAGGAGGAGGATGAGTAGAGCTGTCCATCTGTTCATTTGCCACCGAGCTCCAGAATGTGTTTTATTTTCTTTGCTCCCACTGTCTTGCTCCTCTTGTTTACCAGAGAAGTTCTTTAGACTAATCCAAGCTTTTGGGTTTTATTCAATGGAGCTTTATTTCTGCCCTTTGCATTGTGTTGGATATTTTTAGCCACTGTGGAGGCTGAGCTGGCCCTCAGTTACCAGCTCTCTGAGGAGCAGAGACCCCCATGCTGAGCATAGCTGGCTCCCTGCCACCTGCTCCTGTGATAGAGGATGGGTGTCAGAACAAAGCTGGCGGCATGAATTGGCATGATGAGGTGAGAAAGTAGGGTGCACGGTGCTCCAGCTGATGCTTGCCAATGTAATTGCCCTTCAGGCAATAATTCTTGCCAGTGTGGTGGCCTCCAGGGACCTTCTGCAAGCCAGCATAAACCAGAGCCACTTCTGCTTCCCCATCATTCAGCCGCCGGGAGTGTTAACCTTAGATTAATTCAAGACTGAACCCCTACCTTCACATAATAACAAATTGAAGGAAATTAACTCTTCTTTCAAAATGCTTAAAGTGGGTGGTAAAAAAAACATTAGTGAGGCTTGGAAGGATGGTCTTGGGAGAAAAATCTTTTGTACTGGTGCATAGTACAAATGCCACGAGGAAGGTGTACTCATCTGGTGTTTGCAGCCTGCTTGGCACTTGCTACAGTAAATTAGTTGGTCTTAAACCAGCAGAAGCAGCTCCCAAAGGCTCTTTCCCAATGCGTCACTAAACACGGCTGGGAAGGTCAGAGTCAGCTGTACAGCAACAAAAGCAGGAAAGCAAGAACTGCTGTAGACTTAAGGGCAAAAATAACATGAGGACAAGACCTGAAAAGAGATGATTCAGCTCCCTCAGTTGTCTGCAATGAAAAAAATCTTTAATCTTAGATTCCAAGAGACAGTCAGAACCTCACAGTAAAAGTCAGTTCTGGCAGGTCAGAGCAGGTAGTAACCTTGCAGAACTTTAAACCTTCTCATCTCCAGGGCTTCATCTTTCACACACGTTTAAGTCCCAGGACACTGCACCTCATCCACTCCCTCTGTAGAGCTGGGGCTTCAATACCAAGGAACAGTTTGTCATTACACTTTCAAATTGCTCTCAAATAACCTTCTCATTTGATTCTTGTTTTGTGAGCGTTTTTATATTGCTGCATGGCAAATGTTCCTGAACTCTGAATGACTGCTATTATACAAATAAATTGGGTTGAGTCATGAAATGTTCATCCTATCTTTGTAGTTCCCCCTCTTAACTGGAAATTTGAAGGTTCCCAAAGTCCAGATGGACTTAACAGCAGGTAGAAGGTCCAACACCCCAAGGAAGTGAGTGAGAAGGTCCCTCATGGAGTAGCAACTGTCTGTAGGGAGCATCACTGTGAGGGATGGGGCAGATAGGTCATGCAGTGCCTAAGGTGGAGGCATAGTGCCAAGGAACCTCCCACAGCACTGCTCTGTGCCCAACTTCCAACCTGAATCCTGGCCTGATTGCAAAAACATGGCCATTTTTAACCAGCTTTCCAAGCACTGCTGCTGACTGTCAAAATTGTTAAATACTTAAAAAGTCCACAACCAGGCAGTACTGCTTCCTCCCAATACAGTGGGATGTGGCAGTACTTTTTCAGGATTTCCAGCACATTTGCAGACCGTATTCAAAGCATAAATCTTATCAATTTGCATCAAACATCCTCCTTTGCAGTTTATTGCTATGTAAATGTCTTTAATAAAAACCCTACCACAGGAAACTTCTTAAGACAACTGCTATTTCATAGCTTCACTACAGGTTCCTAATGTAAGTTAATAAGGCAAACACAATACCTGACGTTTGCAATGATAATTGCACAGGCCTCACTGTGAGTGATGGCTAAATCCGATTGTGCATGACTTCCTTTGCGGAGCAGCTGAATTATAGCGTAGGCTGAAGCCTGGAAAATCAATGGCTGCTATAATCACTCAATTAAAGCCTTTGGAAATCATTAGCAATTTGGTAAATTTAAAATACTTAACCATACGTCACTTTTAAACAGAGAGTGCCAGACCAGCACAACTCCATTTGTTACACCGGGGAACTGCTGCCGGAGGGTGAACAGGAACAGCATTAGTGCACTATGGCTGAGCAGGCAAGAGTATCACTGAAAGGCTGAGGGACACAAGCCGCCTCTGGGAGCTTTACCTGATTTCCCGGGTTTAGCCGAGGTTACCCTTCAAGTGGCCAAGTACTTGTCAGAAACTTGCAAAAGCCTTGCTGGCCTGTAGAGCAGCAGGCCCCTACCACTGCCACGGGTTTGGATGAACTCTGAGCCCGAGCAGCACGGACCGTGCAAAGGAGGGAAGGAAGCAGCACCATCAGGGCCCTTTGTTACTGACAGAAAACCAGTGGACACCAAGGCCTGCTTTTAGAGTGGGAAATATGAATGAATGTGGTCTGTAAAAAGAGGGAAAATAAATTAGTGATGCCAGGAGCCTAATATTTAATTTCATAAACAAAAGAGAAACTGAAAATTATATTTTACTCCATCTGGACTAAATCTATCCATCTGCAAAGATTTAACTTTGAAAGATAGTTGAAAATATCTCTTCTGAACGTGTGTATTTATTTTCTTTAACAGCCAGTTCTTTGGAAGCTGTGGCATCTAAGTGCAGTAGCACTACTATTCTAGATATATGGTCCGTGTGTGTGGGAAAAAAAGAGACACTTCGCGAGAATGAGCCAGTTGATGGGCACCGGCCAGTGCATCAACGCCTCGTGTTCCCCTTGGGCGGCTGGACTTTCGTAAGTGCTATTTGACTTCGCGGACTTAGGCAGCTTAATGAACTTGAGATGGGGTACGGGGCTACGAGCAGCTACTTCCGTTCATCTGTTGCAGCTTCTGATTTTTAACAGTTCTGGGGTAAAGTTACATTTCGAAGCGAATTGTCTGTCCTTAGAGTGCAGCGCGGGGGCTGTTGAGTAGAAGAGGCCGCAGTCGCTCCGGCGGGCACGGCAAGCCCCGGAGGGTCTCGCCCTCCGTTACCCCCGGTGCCACTGGCGGGCTCTGCCGGGCGAGGGGAGTCCGGCGCGCAGCTCCCGCACACGCCGGGAGCGCGGGGCTTGGGGCGACGCCCCGGNCGGCGGAGGCGGCCGTAGCCGGTGCGGCAGCGCCACCTCGCGGCGCCCGGCCCGCCCCGACAGCGGCGTGCGGGAAGGGCGACTCCAGGGGAGACTTCCCACGGGGTTTATCTGGCTGTTTCCCTGCCTCGGTATTTACTATTCTTCCTCATCGAAAGGTAAGAAATTAGCCGGACTCAACAAGGCCAGCATTTGTCTTGTTTAGTCCAAAATTTAGTTTATCTTTATGGTTGGGTTCAGACACTAATGCTTTTCGTTTAAGAAAAGTTATTCAGGTCATTTTACAGTAAAATATCCACTGAATCAATGAATGAAGCTTAATTGACACGTTAAGGATTTTCGTCAAATCCGTACTTATATAAAAAAAGCCATTTGAAAACAGCAACAAGTAACATTCAGTTGAATAAAAGTGTCACTTTTGTGTGATAACAGATCATTCCAGTGAATGGGCAGCACATTACCTTCCCAGTTTACAGGGAAACCCAGGCAGGGGCAGAATAGCATACGGTGTATTAATATTTCTCCTCAGAAACTGACTAAAATTTAAAAATTATCTATCACTTTACTGTCTATAAATTAGGAACTGTAAATACTGGTAACCTTTATTTAGCATGTAGTCAAGAGTCTCAGATTGGTGCAAATTTTCACAAAAGTACATGCATTTAAAATTCTGGAATACATAAATACAACCCTAGACTTCTGCACTTGCACGAAGCTGCCTTCCTGAGTGTAAGAAATGCCATCACACTCCACTGTACTTCAACAGCAACAGCAACTTCATTCCCCTCCCATTTGTCACTTCTACTTTTGCAGCCCCACTATTGCTGCCTGGTGCTGTGAAGACATGCTAGGCTGCAGGTTTCCACCCCAACTCTATCCTTCAGACATACTTCCAATTGCTGTGTTCAGAGGAATGGTCTCCCACAAGATTTGTGATTCACCCTGTCTACCTATATGATATCCCAGAAAACTAATCTCCAGGATGACAGCTCATTCAGCACTCCGGAAATTTACCCACACTGAGCTCCTCTTCAAATAATGACCTGACATTTGTTCTGTAGAGGGAGACAAAGCCCAGACTGATGAAAACAGTTGGCAGCTGCTTTCATTTGTGCCATTCAGAAGCCAGATGATAATTTGTCCTCAGGGACCCATCACTTCTTGGCAGTCAGACCTGTCCACTGCACTTTGCTATTACTTTTGCTGTTACCTCCCATCCCTGGTGCATGCAGCACACACAGAGTCAATATTCAAGGCAGACTAAACTAAAATTGACTGCCAAGCATCATTAAGGTTTCTGTGTTTCTGAGAAGTGGGAGATAAGATCACATATTAATTTGGTGCTGATAAATATAAAGCAGCAGATATTGGGAAAGGCATATTTATTAGACCCACATAAAATGTTCAATTAGCTATTGCTCAGAAAAGAGATTCCAGCCTCTCTGAACAGTTTAATGAAGGCATTAGCTAAGCAATAAAGGTCAAGAAGGCAGAGCATTCTGAACTCGTAGGCAAACAGATCAAACCAGAAAACATTGTTCCAGATGAACTTTATGTTCATATTTTGCATACAGTGTGGAGCTCTCATTCCTTTAAATTAGCTAGAGCAGAATTACAAAATGTACAGACAAGGTTGACCAGGATAATCAGGGCACCTTCCATAGAAGCAGAGATTAAATAAATAAGGACTTTCCAGCCTGGGAAAAAAGAGGTTACTAGGAGCTGATATTAATAATGATGACACATTAAAATCATCAATGGGATGCAGGAGAACAGATGCAATTATTCATTATATTTCACAATATAAAACTGGAAGACATAAGATGAAGCACTCACACACCAGGTTGCATGAAATAACTACCAAACAAAGTGGGTTTTTTTCACACAGTCAATACATATCTGTAGCATTAACTGTCAAAGGATGTTATGGTAGTAATTTAGGATGGTTGAATGAAATACTTACCTTGGACCACAAAGTTACAAAATCCTTCCCAATACTTGGAAACACTATATATACATAGGGCCATCCACACCTTAGCTGTGGAAAGGCGATAGCAACAGCAATGAGACTACTCTGAATTTATATTGATGCATGTGGTCCCACCACATCTTAGATCCCTCTAGATGCAGAGCCTGTGTTCGCCATGAAGGGAGAAGATATTTATAATTTTCATACTGTGCCTCTTCTATCTATTCCTGGAGGTTTTTATTTTTAAGGATCCCCAAATTGTTGCTAGTATGTTGGATGTCATCTATTTTACCCAGCAACAGAGGAAGTCATAGCTGCCCTCCAGAGAGATGGGGAGAGACAAGCTGAAGCAGGCTTCCCTTTTTAAGGACTAAAAAAGCAAAAGCCCCGGTGTGCTGCAAATGTTCCAGCAACTATTTTCCAAGTACTCGACCTGCTCTGTCATCTAAGCTGAACATGCTGAACACTTGAATGTGTCCAGCTCTCACTGACATCAGCAAGGTCAGGCAGCAGTACAGGCAGCCGTGTTGTAGTCCTGCTTCTCCCTCTGGAACCAGTGCTCTGTTACATAATCCCTCCTGCTGTCCTGGAACCCTCTGCAGCCACTTTCAGTCAGGAGTGGCTGGTGAAGGAAAGGGACTGTGGTTCAGCCTTGAAAGTTACTGTGCAACACAAATGCAAGCAGTGCCACCAAGGAGAAGTCAAAGGGACGCTGTACACAAAGCAGCACCAAGTTCTCAATGCATCTGCTTCCCTGGCTATAGCACAGGCTGCCAAAATACAATGCTGGTTTATGGCTGAGCCAAATCTCACTTTAGTCACGCTACTGTCACTGTCCTGCAACTGCTTTAGTCCAGGAAGTCCATAAGCCTTCCTTCTTGCACATAAATATCCATTGATGAATTTTGCTGAAGAAAATGCAGGCAAGGTGGAATTCACTCTTCAGCCTGGCGTCAGGAGTCCTTCCTTTGCCGCTTCCACCCACGCAGACAAAACCCCAGGGGCAGAAGGCCACGAGCTCTGTGTAGAAGCTGCTGTGGCCTGCAGCTTTCTTCCCTCCAGCACCGTGGTGAGCCAGACAGGGCCCTGGGGAAGTCGTGCAGCCTGGGCTGCCCCAGGCTTAGAGCTGCACCCAGGCACTGCAAAGTCCCTCAGCCAGAGCCCTGTAGCTCTCCTGTCATGGTGCAGGCAGGTAGGCACCTCTGAGAGGCCACAAATCTGGCTCCCACACACGAAGGTGAAGAAAGGAAGAAGCGTGCTCTCACTTTCTGCAATACCCATGGCCACAAATAAGCCACTACAGAGCAGGAACTGGTGTACCACAAAGGCTGGAAGAGTTTCCTTTTCCCCCAAGAGTTTGGGAGGGAGCAGAGCACGAAGTAGACCTGGTTCAGTTGCTGCTTTCCTCACAAGGCTGTGCAAGCCTGGCCCATGCCTTGGGCTGTCCTGCAGTCTTGCTTTATGACTCCCTTCCCTTGTTGGCTACAGACTTGGAACAATCACTACTCAACATTGACCAGTGAGACTGTCTCTGCATAAGGCACACCACACATCACTGAGACACCAAGAACATGATAGTCCAGAAATAACAAGGCTGATATTTATTAGCCTCTCCATTGTATGCAATATTGTTATTTTAAAAACACTTATATTTACCCATCCCTTCTCATTTGCTCTGAATGTAGCCACCAGTTCAGCTGAAGAGGTGTTTCCCTCTCTGCTCCTCAGCAGTGCCACAGGCTGGCACTGCTGCTTTCCACACGAGATCTCCTTATGCCAGATCAGCACGGAGCCCAGTTTGGGCAGCATCCCAGCCAGCTCTGCACAGATTCCCCATTCAAATCCCAAAGACAACAGAAAAAGGAAAGCCCATCCAAAATGGAGAAGAAGAGGGCATGTGCAGTATTTTCAGCTGGTCTTTTCACAAAAATGTCATTTCCGTTCACTTTTTCCCAAATACAGAGCCCAGTGATTGGTGATAATTTTATGTTCTATCTTCTTAAAACTGTAAAAGAGGATCAGTGCCATTCTTTGGTAGTGTCCAGTATTCACCCCAGCACAGCCAGGAAGGAAATAGTATGAAATACCAGATGCTCTTTGCAATCAGTGTTTTGGATGTATTTCCAGCAGAGGTTTCTTCCCTCCCCATGAAAACAGACACACATTCTCATTTAACAACTAATTGATTTATTTAACAATACAAATTTCTTTCTACTGCATGGTTTAGCAGAGAGAACTTGAGAAACAAAATTAGCTTCTTTTCTTTTTCTTTTAAAGTTTAAATGTTTACACAAAAACAACCTTTACTTCAGTAAATATAAAATTTACACACAAAAAAAAATCTACATTAAAAAAGAACAGAATCATGACAAACCAACAGAAAAAAAAAAAAGAGGATGGGAATTCAGTGTAAAGGATCCAATTGCAAGGAAGGCAAGATGGGGCAACACTAACAAGGCATCCCATTTGTACACCTAGGTATCTGAAGTTTTAGGTACAATACAAACCCAAAATACATTAAAATTTGAATTAAAACCTGTATTTGTATACCATAATATTTTATGATATAAATATCTGTAAGTTCTGTAGGCAACACAGTTACTGTGTGAACTCCATAGTTTGCTCTCCACTGGAAGGTCACTGGAGTGGTGTACGAGCACCGTGCCGCCCACGGGTGCACCAATGGTCAGCAGGGAGCAGACTTTAGATGTGCAGCCCAGGTGTGATAGCCCCTTGTTTCTTTGCCAATCTGTGCTATTTCTCACACATCCAATGACATGATGAGAAATTCTGGTCACCTTCAGCAGTGATTTCCAGCACTTCATCTCCTGGCATTAGTCTGTTACCTGACTTAGGCATATTCACCTGCCAGATCCTGTTTCTCATTCCCTTTTGCACTTTTTAACCTGAACTCTAAAGCTATTTTGTAGCTACCAAGAGAGACTGGCTTCTAGGTTGAGATATTTGGGATACACAGTTCTTCAAGCCACCTTCAGGCATCTGTAGAAATATTTAAAGTAGGGTGGACAATCCATGGTCAAAGGTTATGTGATACAAAACCAGGGACCTGTATAATAATGGGTAACTTTAGATCTGAATCTTTAGCATTTCTTCTATTGCTTTAATATTTAAATTTAACATCCACTTTTCATATATTAAATGAGCAGAGCATCTTATTGATAGAAGTGCTACATTAACTCCAAAACCACCAGGTAGTAAGGGAGACTGTAAAGTTTAAAATTAAGTGTAACTTTAAAAATCATTTAAAGGAATCAAGTCTCTTTTTTTTTATAATCAATATTGTGACTGGCAAACTATAAAAGCTTAAATTATAAAACTATTAGTGACTCTACCTTTTAAACTGTATGTACTATAAAGCTGTATTTTTGTACTTACAGATGTTATAAAATTTCTAAGCCAGAAAGTGAAGAGGGAAAAAGGTAGTTTAAATCACTTTTACAGATTTCATTTTTACTAAGAAAGGTTTATTTCCCCCACAACTGTTTTTACGTCATATATATCTGATTAAATTTATTCTACTCCTCTCTTTTCTGGGTAGATGATACAGTGTTCCATCATGCTTTGGAAGACCTTTTTCAATGGATAACTTAGTTCTCTAGGTCAGCAAGTCCAACTTGCTTTACTCAGAAACAAAAGCACCAGACTATCTCTAACTTGGCCCTCCTCCTGCAAAAACATTTTGTAGCAAGACTGAAGCAGTCTGTTCTGAGAGCAGGACTGGCCCTGAAGCAACCAGTTACATTGACTTCTGGAGTAAGCATATGAAATGTGATCATTTCAACTTGAGAAAGAGCTGAAAAGTATTAAATTTCAGAAAATTTTAGAAATTTCACTTGTTCTGTTGTTAAAAACAAAACAGGGGAAACTTAAACAATCCACAGGTGTGCATTAAACATTTAATAGCAAGCCTTTGCTTATGAATATTAATTTAAAAATTATCCACAGGGATCTGTGATACATTGGCCTTGCCTTGTTACTATAATTAAATTTATTAAAATATTAATTTAAAATAGGAAAACAAAGAAACTACTCCTTGGGGAACATGTTTATTGTGTTTGAGATGATACACTGGGTGCTCTCTGAGCTACAAAGGGAAAAAGGAAATCCTTTCATTACAAACTGACAAAGGTAAAAGTTAAAACAGTTTTCACAACAGCATGTACCACATATTGGAAATAGATCTGGGTTTAATACAAATGACATAATTCCTAGTAATCTACAGCTACCTTTAATAACTTCATACAGATAATGAATTAGGCTAAAATGCACTATAATATTTGGTTGACTTCAGGAACAGTATCCTTAGTACATCACAAAATACATTTTGATATCCCAAAGAAGCAAGACTTGCAAGTAGGCATTTTAAACATAACTAATCTACAGCTACAAACTTCTACTCTTGATAGCATTTACCTTTTTGGGGGGCCAGTATCCCAGTCTTCAAAAGGATAAAAGCAGAGTAGAATCAGTATAACATATACACAGAAGTCCGTATTGTAAAGGCTATAAAGATTTGTTGCACACTGCAAAGTTGCCTTCTGCACCTTCACACTGCACAAGTAGTTTGTCATTTATGTTGCATATCTCTTGGTCCACTGTCTGGCTATCCTGTCATGTTCTGCTCTGTTGGTCAGGTATTGAGTGGCTATGCTTCCAACCAGAGGGTCAGCTGCAAAAGGCAGGAGAAAATGCATCAGAAGCCATCCCACAAGTAACAAGAATCCCCAAACAAAAACACATCTTAAAACACAGCATCCATTCCAAAATACAGTTTAGACCAGAAATACAGTGGACCTCATATCATATAAGACATTTCCAAGAAAGCAAACATGAAAAAAGCACAAATTGTGGTTATGTGCATATGAATAAATCTTGCCTCAGGCAGCGCTCTGCTTTCCCCCCTCCGGGGTGCAGGGACATCCAGGCAGTGCTGCCTGGCACCCTCGTGTCAGGGAGCTGCACAGGACTAGTGTGAGCTGGAGTACCAGGCTGCAGAACACTGAGGGGAGCTGCTTTGCTTCAGAAGTCACTGAGCCTTTGTACCAACAAAGAGGCTGATCCACTTCTCCCTAAGTGTGACCACGCTGTGTCAATGGACGGTCCCTCAGCACTATTGCTCAGCCCCTGTCCTGACTGCAGGCAATTGGCACCCATTGCCTAATGGCACTGGTCACACAGCTGATGCTGAGAATCTGTACTGCTTCCAGCAGAGCTCCTCCCCTCCCCACAGGACCAAGGAAGTCTCTGAAAAAGGGAGAGTTCTCTCTGAACCTCACCTCCCTCACATTTGCAAGATTAAACCTCTCAGCTGCTGTCTTAAGAGAAGAGACTTCCTGCGGCCCTTCCGACATGTGGGATTTATAGCTCAGGAGAATGTTGCTCCTTTCCTGGATTGAACACTCATTTGCTGGAGCTCCTGCAATACAGACCTTCAATGACATCAGCTTATTTTCTCCATCATACCTTGGAAAAAAAGAACTTAGTGCTATTTACTTTATGTTGTCTTACAGGAGTGAAAAAGACCATTAAATGTGGGACCACATTCAATCTAGTGTGCTTCATCCCCAGTTTAAAAAATATTAAATTTTATGTACTCTGCATGCAATCAAAGATACAAATTACATTCCATGGCAACTAAGTCAAATGACTGAGTTTCTCAGTGAAATATCAGCTCCTTACCTGGGTTGCAGTCTGTCAGAAGAGAACAAATAGACAGCAGAACCTTTGAAATAGTCAAAGCAGGGCTCCAGTTGTCTTTCAGGATATCCAGACAGATGACTCCCTGACTGTTGATGTTGCAGTGATAAATTCTGGTGCGGAAAGTAACCTGGAATCACAGCACAAGAGACAGAGAGAGTCATTTGGTGCTGCCCAGGGATGGTGCCCCTTGGCTCTGAGCAGCCTGGGGGACTCCCAGTTCCACAGAGCTTCTGCAGAGGCAGCTCCTCTCTGCTCAGCTTCCAAACCACAATTGTTTAACAGAAGAGTGACCATTTTCTGTAGCCATGGCTGCCTTTAAGAAACCTGCCATGATGAGATTAGGGGCATAAAATGCTTCCACACAGGTCCTCTTTATGGACCCACAAAAATTAGGACCTCATTTATAGTACAGTAGCTATTTAATGAACATACTTCATGCCAGGAACATTCTAATCACAAATGCAACTTTGGTTTCTGAAGGTGAACAAGTAAGACAGAATTTGTCTGCATGTGCAGTATTGGTTGATCTTTCTTTCTTTCATAAGCCTAATACAGACCATGAAAATTAGTCTTGTTAAATTAACAATGAAATCTTTGTCCTCACCCTTCATTAAGCAGAATATAATATCCAGCCAAAACAATGCTATTACACTAACTAAATCCATCCTTGTTTTTAAATTATTTCAGAGTAATATTGATAAAGCATGTGAACATTCTGCACAAATAAGAAGTGAGAAATATGTAAGTGCTTTAATTACACAAGGCACAAGAAAATATGGGAATTTTTCATACTTATTGGGGGGATCCACAATGTATCCTGAAAATTCAAAAACTATCATGTTCTAAAAAAATCTACAAGATTTGAATGAAGAATTTGTCTAAAACTGTGTATCACTTCAGTACAACATTCTTAATTCAGAACATATTAAATGCTGTGGGTTACAGAGAAGCGTGAAATACAGAGTGTATATTCTTTATGTTGTAGTCATTCTGGGAATGAGAAAAGGCATTTGATTTATAGTAACAAAGTTATAGCCCCCAAAGCTATGTCATAGAATGTTGTGTGGTAGAATGTATTTAGTTGTGAGAGTTTTGCAGTGTCTTTTCTGGTGACTTGGTTAAGAATTGTAATTTGGCAGTAAAGGGTAGGAAAAGGGAATGACCTTTACATTCTTCCATATCCATTAGTAAATTACATTTTATTAGGTGTCCATACTATTTCTGAGCAAGGAATTGACATTTTAGTTTAAGTTAAGATTAGTTTAATTTAATAAAAAGAGAATTTGCTCAAAAACATTATCAAACAAGATTGCTGATTTTAACAGTAGTAAATAGACATTTTAAAATACTGGAAATTCATCACACTACCCACTTTTAAGTCACAATATAACACCCTAGTTTTCTATGTGAACTTAGCTTTTTTTTATTTAGTTAGAAATTACATTATAATATTTAATATAGAATCTGGCCCATAACAGAAAAGACTATTACACACATATTTTTGTAGCTGGAATGAGAAGAAGGAAACATAAGAAAGTCTTGAGTTGTCTTCCACTAGGACTAAAATTTCTTGAATCTTACCTCTTGATCAGAATTATAATCTCATTTATCATTTGGTGAAGTTTGGAAATCAGTATTGACTGTGGTAATCAAGAACTAAATTAGACAGAATTTTTCTGAGACTGCAAGCCAAGATTCTGGACCTTGTAGTTTTCAAGAGACTATAAACAAATTTGATATTCAAAAAGTGATGAGCAGTAACTTGGCTGCCAGCTGTATTCTTCTCACATGAAAAAACAGTAAGCACAATAAAACCCTTACCCTTACCTTTGGTGGCTTGAATGGATAGTCAGATGAAAATGTGATATCCAGGAAAAAAACGCCTCCTTCATATACAGAACCTGGAGGCCCAAGTATAGTAGATCTCCATTCATAAATGTTATCTCCTTTAGGACCGGCACTGTGAAAAAAGAGGAGAGGGAAAGAGAAGAGTCAGGTGTACCTTTGAGAGATGTGGCAATGAGGACCATTTGACTATTTTTAACACCTGCCCAATTTCCAGCTGATTTCAGTGGGCTCAGTGTTTTAAACTGTCCCAGAAGCTGGGTACTCTGCTGTCCCTTTGGAGAGACAGCAACAAAACAGAATGACCAGGAACTACTGGTCTTTCACTGTCCAAAACGTATCCTCAGATCTATTTTCTTAAGTGTATGGTTGCTCTGAGGTTCTACATCACTTTCATCACCCTTTCTACATCACCTTCTCAGTGCCATCATAATCACACACAAAAGGAGTTTTACATCTTGACCACACTCATCTTCTCCAAGCATTTAACAGATCACACCTACAAAAAAAACACGGCTTTCAAGTACGTGGATACACCTTTACTGCTACTTGTTTCAAAGGCTAGAGTGAAATGTTACACCCTTGGGCACCAAAACTAGGGAAGGGAGAGAGAATCAAATAACATGGAATTGAGCTTCTTACAGCACTGTCATTCCAAATAACTGTTTTCTTCAGGATATATTTGTGTTATGCCTCTGGGCAATCAGCAATGAGACAACGAGCCAGAAATACTTTAACTTAAGAAGTACGATACTGAATGCATTTCTCACTAGGGGAAGGGTTACTGCATAATTAGTTATTAAAGTAAAGCTTTGAAAGAATGGATGATGAACCAGCATTTTCTCAACTTCTGAGCTATCACTAATGCTTTTATCACACAGAAACCATCTAGCCTCCTCACAAAAAACCCTAACCAAATAATAAACCCTTCCCTCCCAAAAAAGAAACCACCGCCAAAAAAAATCAAATCTTTAAGCAAGTCTGGATAAAAACTAACCTAACCTTCCACAAAGGGTCCTGAATCCACCCTGCTGAGATCCAAACTCACTGTGGAGAACGGCGCTGAGCTCGCACAGACAGTGCCTTGATCCCATCTATGCAGATACGTCAGTAACACAGCACTGTAAAAGATCTCTCAACTGTCCCCACCCGGGCAGCCTTCCCCAGACACACGGAAGCAGCCCCATCCTTCTCCCCTGTGGCGCCCAGAACAGGCCCCAGGGCTGCCGCACGCACTGCGCGTGGAGCGAGCGACAGGGCACGGCACCTCACTGCAGCCTGGGCACTTGTGGTTCCTGGAGCTGCTCGACACAGAGCAGCCTCTCCAGGAGGGTTAAGGCTCTCCCCATGTTGTGTCAGTGCACAGATCTGATCTGTCAGACATTTATGTCTGCAGTCTGTAACACGACATGTTGGACATTCATCCTTACTATGTAGTCAAGCATGGGGACGCTCATCAGACACAAGGAATGTGAGCAGCCTGCACTACGGATCTGCAATTCCCACACAAACAATTTATACATTAAGATCATATTTGAGAAAAAAAACTTGCTGATTTTGATTATGAAATCTCTTTCAATTCGTAATTTTCCAAGATTCTTTTTATCTTGTAGACATTTCACGTATCAAATGTTGCAGTTCTTTCATAAACAGGACAAGATAATCATGGAATTTGGATGACATCCTATTTAATTAAAAACAAAAAATTATTTTATGAAGCTGTAGCTATTTTCCTGTTGCCGAAATGAAAGCAGGTAACAAGAGAATGCTGGCCTCCAGAGCACAGCTAGGAAAGAAAACCTAAAGTGCTGTCAAAAATAAAGTTTGGGTCTAAAATATTTTTTTCTATTTGCAATGCATGCATAAAAGTGGAAGAAAAAATACTAGATGCATTTTAAGGAAAAAAAGGGAAATCCAGAAGCAAACAGGTCCATTGTTGTACCATTTGTACCTTCAGTCACTATAGAAGATAATTTTATTCATGCTCCCTAAAAAGCAATTAGTGTAAGAACAGAAAATATTGGGGCAATAACGACAATATTTAAAACCCATACAGACTACTGAAATGTTTCAATTAATTCTTGACATTCATCAAGCTTATAGCTAATTAGTATTGTGCTTGAAAACCAAATTTCTGTGGAGCAATTAAATTTCAGCATTAGATGTCCTAATGACAGTTTTATAGTTTAATGCAGAGGTTAGTGCTCTTGCCCTGCATGTCAGGTACCTTTCTTTCATACACCTCTGGCAGCTGGATGCAATTCAACCAGATTAATGAAATGGATGTATCAAATCAGTGATGTATTTCAGCCCAGTGAATCAATCACGATTAAGTGCAGCACCAGTCCAGTGTCCAACTGTCTGGTAATCACTTACCAAGTCAGAGCACAGCCATCTATAGCTGGTAGCCACAAGCCCAGTGCAAAGGCCCTCTGCCTGTTACTGTCTGCTCTCCTCCTCCACACTACCCCCAGCAACAGAGAAAAGGATCAGGCTATAACATGACAAGGGTTACAAGGCCCTAACCTTGTAAGCACAAGAAAATGCTATTTGAAACCCATCCTAACTGCTGAGGAAAGATTGCTGCAATGTCAACAGAAACACAAAGCTACAACAATAACTGCATGTAGGAGAAAAGTTTCAAATGTTAAATCATTTTTTCTGATTGAGATTTGTTAAATTTATATTTAACAGATGAAGTGGTGTTTCACTTCCAGTGGTGTAAAAGATACCCCTGCTTTACTAGCAGCCTAAAAATCCCTGCCACTGCTACGTTATTTGTTTGAGGAGACACAATACTACAGGCCAGAGTCAAGACATCTCACTTGGCTTCTGCACCCTGTGTATTTCCATTAGGAATCATCTCCAGCCAGCCGCACTGCACTTTCATCTTCTGTATATATGCCAAAGTAATCTTTTCTGGAAGCAAACAAACCCAGTTCTCTACAAGTCAGCAGACCTATTCCTGTGCAGTGATTTCCACAAGGACAGGACAGGAGGGTTACAGGCACTTGGCTGCCTGCAGGCAGAGCAGGACGTGCAGCCCTGCCTCGGGCCACACCTCGGTGGGGTCCGAGCTGCGAGCGAGAGAATATGGGCTAAAAAAATCTGAGACAAATTAACAAAGCAATTTAATTGAAATGACAAAATATTAGTTTCAAAATTAGGGGGGTTTACTTAATACATTAAAGAAGGATTGCTTTTTAAAAATATGTTAGAGTTAACTGGCTGCATCTGCTTCCTAAGCAAATATTCATTATGCCACTTCACTGAGTGATATATACCTGATTCAGATAAGACAAAGGATTTATAACCATGCTGTAGCCAACCTAGCCCACTGAACAGATTTAATTTACAAGTGTGACTTCAGATGGTGAATTTGAAAAGCTACGAAGTTAAACTTGAGGGGGCTGTGGGTTCACACCAGGTCTTTCAAACCTAACTCTGCAAGATGTCTCAGGTTTCCTGAAGATGAAGAACATCTTTTCCAGCACAGTGTTAAGAGCATTCATGTGGATGCAGCAGCATTCTCACCACCAAGCCTGTTAGACCCCCTAAGCAGTGGTTACAGATATCCAAGTTCAGCTTTTGTTACAATTCATTAAATCAAAATGCATTGAAGCTGCCCATATGGAACTAACTGCAGGACAACAAACTAGGAAAAGAAATTTCCAATCTACATGATGCTGGCAGCATTTTGCTTTCTGCACTCGCTAAATGCACTGCTGCCAACAGCACTCCTCTAAAACAGGGCTCTACATCTGGTGACAGAATGCAACTTCATAGTACTGAGACTGTGATAATTGAGAAGTAAAAGGATGAAGGAAAATGTAATTTGGCTAGATTTGATATTAACTCTGGGTTATGCTTTATTATGATACAGATTATGGGTCTGCAATAGCATATAACTGGGGGGTGGGTGTGTTTGTTTTAAGGAACCTTCCAACAATGAAGTCTGTCAGACTCTAAAAGCCTTATGAGAAATGTCATTGGTACCATCAAACTAAAGGCACTGGTCTACACCTCAAGAAAACCATCGTGGGTGCCTACATGGCAGAGGTTTAAGTGGCAGAATATTGTCACACATTCTTCTCTCAAAGGCTCCACCCTGAGGTGTGATACCCAAGCAGGCAGAATCACAGAACTGTAAAGGCTGGAAAAGATCTCTACTGATCATCACAAAGGCAGCAGCTAACAAACCAAATGGGACACCTAGGGTGAGAATTAGGTAAGGAGAGAGCTGCCTCCATCCTTCCCAAATGTTTATTTCAAAATGAGATTTAGCAAAAGTAAAACTTTTGGAAGTACTTCACAGACTGCTCAACCACAACTCTGACACTATGTAATTTTTACAGCAGTGTAAGTGAAGACAGTGCTTTAAGAGAGGAGTAAGGTATCTTTTTTGGATTTTTTTTATTCCAACTGAAAGTACTAAGTAAAGAAAGAAAAATGCCCCCAAGCATGTTCCACAACCTTGTGCTTGAAAAATCCACTTCCTAATGCTACAGTATAGGGAAGTTCTGCAATATCTTCAACACAGCTTGGAAATTGACTTTTACAAATCCTGCTGGAAGAAAGGCACTCAGGATGTTAACCAGCACAAAAGGCTCTGTTTTGGACACCAACATCTCAGCTAAGGCTGTTGGATGATCTAGTTCAATATGACACCAGTAGATGCTAAAAAGGCTTTGACAGATCCCATCAGAATATACAATTCAGACAAATACATAGATCCCATCTGTGGGGAGTCTGCCTGCTTCACCATCTCATTTCCAGTGGAAGAAACATGTGCCAGGCTTAGGTAACTTCAACTTATCACAGAGGTGGAGATTCATATCTACCATGCAGAATATCCAGTGTGGATGCTGATGTTTGCCTCTCAGACTATCCAGACAATCAGGGTAGAGAGAAGAGTGTCTGCAGTGACACAAAACATCTAAATACTCCCTAACACCAACGTTTTCCGTCTCCCTCTGGTGACACCTACTTTTCACCAACAGCATGGGGAGCCTGGCTCCTAACTCAAGCTGCTAAGCTCAGCACTTGAGGAAATCCTTCTCACCCCTCCATGCAGTGAGAAAGTGAGTGAAAAGAGAGCTAGACAACCCTATCTTGTAGCACACTTCCTTTTTATCTAGCTACAGATACACACTGTCATGCTGCTGGTAATAAAGAACAAAAAATAATCTCACAAAAAACCAAAGGATCTCTATCTGGTGCAAGCTGTCTGAGAGTTGCTCAGTGAAGCCTGGAGAGAGCACAAATCACTTACCAGTAGTTATGTTTTAATATTAAGCATGGGAATAGAAAGATGTTCAAAATATTTTCTTGCTTTGATATATTCAACATTTTGAAGAAAATTTGTCCATGATCCTTTTTTTCTTAATTCTCTTTTCCAAGTGTGGAGGCACTCTTGTGGTTTTAGTTACAGAATGCAAGAAAGGAAACAAACATTAATTAAAAGGCATATGTTTGTGGGTGGCTTTCAGTTCCGAGGCCTGTGACAAGCATGGATAACAATTTCCATTTTCTTTATTTTTCAATGCCTTGTTTACAAGGCTCTCCAGAGTGCTTATTCTCAGCATTCATATTATCATACCGGTGCCTAAGCACCTCTTTCAGAACCTCAGTACTACATCCTATAGACACAAAATCATACTGGTTTCACTGGCAAGAGCTACAAGTATAGCCCTAATTTTAGCATTACAGCATTTTTCTACAGTTGGACACACGAGGGCTGTCTATAGCAATGTATCAAAACTGTGCAGAAAATGCTTTTTGATAAGGTACTTGCTATTATTAAGGTTTACATGCTGTGTGCAATTTTTTACGAAGAAAAAGTTTCGGTCTATTGTGTTCTTTATATAGCTACAACTGTTTTTATTTTACCTGCCATCGAGCTACCTGCTACATTTGTTTGTAGCAAAAGGTTATTTATTGCTTCTAGCAGATCCACAGAGGCTCTGTGGAAATGAGGATACAAAGATCTAGTTCAGTGTACAAATCTTTCCTTCTGTCATTTCCCTAAAGTCTATCATGTCCTTAAGATTGCAATNTCTGTGATGTTGTCTATTTATAAGAATGCTAATTAAGATTTAAAAAAAAAAAAAAAAAAAACACAACCAAACCAACCTATTTTTAACTCACAGATTCCCTGATAATTCAGCTGGTTGTAAAGACTTGTGCCCAAGGACATGGTTCAGTGCAAAGCAAGTGCAACTTGGGAGCTTCTCAAAAGCAGCGTGGCTACTCAAAGCAAAGTGCTGACCCAGCCTAAAGTAACGTGGCCAAATATACACGTTCAGGAACCACCAATGGATCATCAGCTTTGTGCTTAATCAGGCATCATTTGCTCTCCTGCAGCCAGAGCAGGGCATGAACTTCAGTCCTTGCTCTGGCTTAGAAATGTAACCATGGGGCTGTATTTGGTTCACGTCGCATGGCACCATCAGGGGATCTAAGCCAGAGCAGACCTGCTGTCAGTCTCCTGAAAGGGAAAGGTGTCTTTTAGACCAGCAGAACCTCCAGTGCTAAACTTGCCTTTAGTAGAATATCTGCTGTTACCAAAGGAAGCTGAGTAACAAATCATGTGCTAATTCCATCCAGGCTGTAATATGTAGAAAACCCAAGCAATGTATTTTGGAAAGCTGACAGTATTTCCACTGCCTAAAGCCCCATTAAATTGGCTCATTGCTACAAGAGCTTCAGATTACTTTCCTCCTTGTATTCCTGCTACTTCCTAGGACCTTTCTTGCTGCTGTTAGAAGTCTGCAGGTCCTTTCCATCTCCCAGAACAGCCCTAGCCAATTATGGAGGCAGAATTCCCGAAATTTGCTTTTGAAAAAATAACTAAATACCAGAACACAGTTTGCTAAATTACAACAGAAATACTTAATTTAAACCATGTAAGAGAACACATCGGATTGTCTATGTCTATGCTTTTGACAGAGGAGATGTACCCAGGCAATACACAAAAAAGTTTACCAAACATGAGTTGTTTCTGAACACAGAAATCTCAAGACTCACAGGCATGAAGAAATTTAAAATAAACCAAATGTTCAGCAAGAACTAACTTGAAATATGCACAGAAGTCCCTCTCATATGCCTACACTGGAGAAATTGTCCATACTACCTAATAAAACACAGAACAGGACACTCAGTAAAGGGAAACATTTCCTGCTACTCTGCCATGTGTTCATAATAACAAAGCTTTAATTTAGCATAAAATAAAAGATCAGCTCCCTTTCATCAGTGCTGAAAGACCAGTAGTACTAGTGTCAAAACACTATTTTCTAGCTGTTGATAAAGCTCAATTTGTACTAGGGCCAAATGACTTAATTGAAGAAATTTCTCTAGTTGGTACACAGTTCCCATCTTCCTTCCACTCAAAATTACTAATGAACTTGAGTTCAGTAAACACGGAAAATTTTGCCTTTTTCTACGAGAGAGGATCCTTCTCAACTCCCTAGCACAAACAAAACTCCTTTGGGATACACATATATTTTGTTCTCCAGTATGTTCAGCCTCCATACTGGTTCAATTCACACTGAAAGAATCACATGGTATCTGAGAAGTTGTGCAGCCTTAGCTTAAGGTGTCCACCCACAAATGCATCCAGAAAATGTGTGCTGTGGAGTCTGACTGCAATGTCCCAAATCCCAGAGCATCACCTTACCCTCTGGGCTGAGAGTACATTATTAGTAAGTCATTCACTTGTTCTGTGGCATCCACGTGTTTCAAATATCAGGCACCTCCACCCTTCACTGCAAAATCATGATGTCAGCTAAGTGACACTGAGAAATCCAGTTTAGGATTTCCTACCAATATTTTCAATGACACTTTTAATGTCAACAAAGAGAAAAAATCTATTATTCCCAACATCCCTTATGTGCACCCTCCAGATGGAGGAAGAAAGAACAGTTAAAACAATTTCACTAAAAGACTAATTAAACTAAAAATACAACTGGCTTTAAATATGTAGTAAACTTATAAATACTCATGCCTAAGAACAATAAGTGGGCAATTTTCAACAGACTAAGCCTGCAAGTTAACTAAGCTGTTCAAATGAAATCCCCAGCTATCAACCTACACCAAATACCTAAATATTAGGCAATTCCAAATGTAGTAAAAATGTGACCAATGTATTAAAAAAATCTTCTACCACTCTGCAGATTACATGTAGTTTTCTAAGGAAGGTACCTTCATCCAAAAATTGAAAAGGCCACCTATGAACAGTGCTTTTCAAGGCAGAAAGCACACTGGTGAATTAGAGAATCACCACCATCCGACAATTCAAGCCTAAAGGCAGACTCTGTGATTAAACTTGTGAATGGCGTTAATGTTGTGGAAAAATCTGATTCTAATATTGTAAAAGGATAAAGTGCAATTTATGGAACATGATTTATTCAGGTACTTCATAAAGGACCAAGAAAGACAGAATTGCTGGGAAGTCACCTTCACTGAAATGAGTTGTGTATCCACCTGTCAAGAAGATGAACGTGCCTGGAGCTCCCACAGTGGAAGCTCCTCCTCTGCCTCCAGGATGTCCAGGACTGGGCTTCTCTACCACTTCACAGCAACAGAGCTAGAAGTTGCCTTTTCCCCCTCCTCTAAAAAGTCAGCTTTCAACTTCAGCACAAAAGTTCTAGCTTGCCCACATAGAAGAAAAGACAAAACCAGTCAGTCAGATAACCCTGCTCCATTACCACACATTAAAACTTTGAATAAAAAGCACCTACTTGGGGATTTAATGACCTCTAATACATGCATATCAGTTCTGTACTTAGAGTTGTTTCATACTAACTAACTTCCTGAATCTTAAGCTGTAGCAAGTCCTGAATATTTTCATTCAAAAGAAGTCTGTATTTTCATCATCTAAGCCAGTTCTTGGTCCAGTCTTCCTAACCTTCTAGCACAGGCTTTCTCTCAAATGTAATTCTATTATTACTTTAAAATACTTCCTTCCTCTTGCCTCTATCCACTTCCACATCAGATTGTACAGCCTAACAAACCAGAAAATGCTGTGCCATAGCTCCCTGTGTCAGACACCTACCCTGAAGCCATACAAGTCTGATGGAAATCTCTGTAATCAGGAAAAGGTGGTATTTAAAAAAAAAAAAAAAAGTCCTTTTTCAGTTTATACACCAAGACCTTCCCCATCTTGCATGCAATATGGACACCTTCTCAAGTCCAGCTCCTTTTCAAACATGCTTGGGGTCACCATGTGGACTAGCTGAATTGGAAGTAGTTACCTGTTTTGAAGGGCCATGAATTTGATTAGCCAAAACTCAAGAACCTTATTCAGCACAGTAGCTGAATGTTCAGAAGGTTTGTCTTTAGTTCTGTCTCCACACTGGCTAACAAAATTTCCTACACTGAGGGTTGATTAAATGAGCTTATCAATTTTTTTCTTTTCCCACAAGACTCATGATCTGAAATGAACACCAGAACTCCAGCTATGAGCTTTAAACTCTGCTTAGAGCAAAATGATGACAAGCTTCACTTTCAGTGCAGGGGACAAGTTTACCATTGCTGACAATTTTTATATATCTAATTTATTATTTGATATTAAGTGCTCTGTGGTGGTGAGCAGGTTGGGAAGTAAGCAGTGATTGCTGCCAGGACTCCTGGAAGCAGCAGCTGGCTGCAGACTGACTTGGATGCCAGCACCAGCACAAGAATTGCTGCAGTGGGGAGGAGGGCAAAAGTGGGGGCTGCAGCAGCTCAACCCCAACTGGCTTAAAACCTGCTGGAATTATATTCTGTGAGTGCAGCTCCAGAGCTACAGCAGGGATAAAGCTGGGGCTCTGGATCCTCTCTCTGACACCATTCCACAATGTTCATTTGGCATGTGAGTTGTAGAGGGACCCAACATTATGAGCGTTCAGCGCCCTGTACCAAGACAGGGCAGGCTCCATTTGGGTTCTGAAATGTTAGCCCAACAATGGCCACTTTAAGAGTTAAATATGAGTGTTTGGAGAAAAGCAAGAAAAGCAACTGAGGATAGGAATCTGCTTTGTGTAATGCAGAACTGGAGACAGCTGAAGCAACACTTGCTACAGGGAATATATAAATGTAATTTGTGGATAAAAAGCATTAAAACACCCTGGGAATACCAGCTTCAGTTCCAAAAGCACAGCAATTCAAAGGAATAGAGAAAGCATCATGCATAAAAATACACAGAAATCAATGTCTGATATGAGTTCATTTTACTCCACAAAGGTGTAGTACCCTAAAGAAAAATGTGAAAACAATAATCATTTCAGGGGAAAAAAAGGTCAATAAACATCTGAGTGAAACAAGTCTCCCCTAGTAAAATCTGTTTATTGAAAAGCCAGATCCAGCCCAACTATTGCTTCCTTTACCAATAATAATTTAATATTCAAAGCAAATGTTGTCTGTGGAGACAGTTGTACTGTAAGGAGCTGAGGCTGTTTGGGTTAGCCTTGGGAGCAAGGCTTTGTACCCCTCCTCTAAGGGAGCTGCCCCTGCTCAGGACAAGCTAAGCAATTGGTGACCCCCACAGAATTGTGCTGTTGAGCTTGGACCTCTGGAACCACTAGACTAAGATATGCTGCAACTTCACTGTAAGAAAAGTCATTTTCTCCCACAGCCCAGGTTCAAGGCAGCTGTTGGAAAGTGGCAGTTTACTGCCTGCAGTAGGATCCAGCAGCTCAGACCCTGGGCAAACCAAAAGCACATGGACAGCACCGACACTGGTGCTAAATCCTTCTTTCCAATAGCTCAGGTAGCTGCACCAGTTGCACTGTGCCCAGGAATTAGATACTGCTACAACACACACATGGGATGGATGTGATCTTGAGAAGAAAAGGCTCACATTGTGTATGGTTTTTATTTGAGGTTATAAGCATGACTTATCAGTGGAGAGAATAAGCTTAATGTCTACTGCTGCAAAATTCATCAGGTTATATACAAATTAAGTATGATCCTTCCAACATGTCCTAATATTACATATTCATATGTAACTCTATTTCCTTCATATTTATTCTCAGTCAGTATAATTTAGTGAACACTATTAATCACACATTGGCTTACATTTGCAATCTAGGAAAAATAATTTTGTTTCTGATAATAAATTTCAATAAAGCTTTTTCTCTGCTGCAAATGCCTAATTTTAAAGTAGTGCACTGCTATAAAAATTAACTTAAGACACGCTGTCTCCTCATTGCACTTAATAGAGCTCAAAGGACAAACATTTTTACTAGTAGTGAGTGTGCTGGGACTGATTACTGATGTTTAGATGGTAAAATATTTGTAACAAAAAAAAGAGTAAGTAGTAAATATATCATTTTGATCTTAACCATTTTTACTGCAGATATCTAAGACAAGATCAATAGTCTGTTTTACACACAAATAATAAATATGACAGGGCAATGACTTGATAAAAGTGACTGCACAGGTAAGAGGCAGAACAGGGTAAAGAAGCAATCTCCTAAGTCTCTGACAAGTAACAAAAGCACCAGATCTCAGCAATTCCCATTAGGTGCTTGAAGGTTTACACATCTCAACTTCAGAAACCCCACAGACACACCTTATCCTATAACCAGGGTGAAGATAGCTGCTTCCAAGAGACAGCTTACAAAACTAATTCAAATGGCAAGTTTTCTCTCTTGCTAAAATCTTCCTTAATGAAACTATAAATAATGTGCTGGAAAATAACAATTGTAGTAGTAATAATAAGATCGACAATAATGATGATAATAACAAATGGATCAAGCTCTGGCCTGGCTGTGGGTCCCTTGCACCTGAGTGTGCTACCTTTCCAAAGAGATTTTTCAATAGCCCACTGATAATTTTTCAAGACAAAGATCCAGCTTTTCAGAGTCATGCTTCAGCTCACTCCTGTTCCCCCTTCACCACAAGCAGCAGCAGCTTTTAGAGGGCAGGACTCCATAAGAACTAGAAGCTAATTACCAGATGTCTTGGAACTCTTTCCAATCTGCACTTCATCCAGTTTCCAATGCTTAGCATAAACTCTTTTGGAACCTCTTCACCCTTATTTTTGTGTAACAAATTTTCAACAAGGCAAGAGTTCTTTGTTCTTTCCTAATAAAACAACCTAAAATGTTAACACTTCAGCATGAAATTAATGAACTAAATGCACTTTTCTGGAGATCTGAGCAGATGTATGGGCATTTCCAGATTTATGTGAAAATATATTAATTCTGGAAGAAGTCCTTTAGGCTGTGTTTTTAAAATAACTTCAGAACTACAGAAATTAATACAAACAACAGTTGTAAATTATCTATGTGTTTTGCCAAGCATATGGCCACTAAGAGCTGCACTTAGTGAGGATAATCTAAAATAAAATCTTACAGGGGGATGAAAAGAGAAGTGGACCAAGCCAGACATTTACTTAGATGCAACAGCTTTGTCCACAACATTTTACTCCAAATAAATGCTAGGGGCAATGCAGAGATATACACTGCAGAGCACTGAGCATTCAAGTCTACAATTTACAAGGATGGGAATGATTTTCAAATGTCTCCTCTTGGGGGATATAGTGAAAAAGATGAAGAATTGGTTGTGTATTTCTGCTCCTGCAGTACTGCTGACACAGGAGACTGTCAGTTGATACAAACTATTTCAGAGGGATACTTACTAAGTAACTCTGTGGATTTAGTAGGATGCAGAATATAGAGCCCAATAAAGACCCCATTTATGTGAACCCTCCAGCTGGCAGAGTTGGGAGGGGTTTGAAGCACTACAGAAAGCAGCTGGTAGCATCTCTGTATGTGCAGCTGATTGCAAAGCAAATGCCTGACCATGCTCTGACTGTGCTATGGAAGGAAAGACAACCCTGAACTACCTAGGAAATGTATCCTATGCCCAGGGCCAAGAGGAATGGGTGACAGAGATTTTTCGTAGCTGTACAGTGGGAATGTCATACTTGACATCAGCATTGCTTTATTTAAACCTCTTTGGACAAAAGAATTTTCACCTTGGGCAAAAACACCAAGACTTCTGGATGCCACTTGCTCTGGAAAGACTGTCACGACTGAAACCGGAAGCAATACCTTCACTTTTATTTTGTACAAATTCTACCCTGTAGATGTCATCAATTACAGGCTATAAAAATAAGTAACCTTTATCAGCACTCAGTTTAAAATGTATTTAGATGCATGCATTTTAGGTAGTAAGCCTAAAATACTCTGTACTCCTTGATGGTTGAAGATCATCCAGTACAAATATCATCTTACCTCCCTTCCCCAAAATACTAACTTAAGTACCTAAAATATGGTTCTCAGTAGATGATATTAAAAAGCATTCAGGAATATCAGTTCTTTTGAACTGACACTACAGAAGGAACCTGTCCCAAACCAAGTGACACCTAAATCACAACCTTCATTTGAGTTGCTTTTCCAAGCAAACACTAGTATTCACTACAAAACCTCCATGGCTAGAAAGAAAAGGTGCAAACATAGAATTAGTGGCTGTGTTCACATGTGGATGACTATCTAAGAAGACTGTGGTGACATGAAGCTGCCCTTTTAGCAGGCACAGAATGACATGATCCCTCTGTTGCTGGTATGGCCACAGCTCTCAAGCAGCAAAACTTGGAAATGATTGACCCCTTCTGCTACATGTTACATGCCCTGCACCTTTGGGAGAAAGGAAGCAAGAAGCCTCTTTCATTCAAGGCATGGCTGTGGTGAACTCAAGGCCTGTGTGGGCTTGTCACAGGGGAGTGCAAAGTGTAATGCTAAGGCAGCAGCATTGTTTTTTTAAATCAGACTAAGAGTAAAAAACTCTTTAGAATATATTCTATGAAGAGAAGTACTGCAAAATGCAGTACTGTTCTCCTGCTGACAGCCAATGCTAAACTGATCTATCAGTTGTTTCTGACTTTTTCCATAAGCTTCCCTTGTCACTCTTGGCAGCTCTAAGGAGCCCACCCTAGGTTTGTGTGTATTAAAGATAAAGAAAAGATTTACACCGTTTTCCTCCAGGGCACTTGGCTCCCCACGCTATCCTGAATGCCTTGAACACTTGTGAGTCTTCTTTTCCTTAAATGTTAACAAATTTCAGTTGTTATTACAGCAATTTTATGAGTGTGGCTTTTTGAAAAGATAGATCACCTAACATGCTCTGAAGCAGTCAATCTATAAGACTTTCAACATGCCCCCTCAAACACTTCAGAGCTGGCACCTCCCTTTCAAGATCTGCCCTGGAGAGACCCCCAGCACCCAGCATGACCTCATTAACCACTGACTCATCTGAGCCGTGGAAGACGCAGCAATCCCTGCCTTACACAGGGCACTAAAGCCCTCAAGGTATAGAGATATAGAGACAATGATTAGCAATATGAAATGGAACATATCATGGTGATGTGTTCTTGATGATACTTCTTTGCTTTCTTCTTTCCATTTTGAAAGTTTTATATATACTCTGCAGATTGGCATTTCTGTGCTTCTTGGATCAACTAAGTGGTTATGCCAAGCCTTCCTACGAACAAGAATTACATTAGTCACTTAAAAATCAACTGCCTACACAGTCATAAACTAATCCACTCAGCTCAGTTATACTGGAGCTACAAATCCTGACCAGACCTGCAGGGTGATGTGGGGAGAACTTTGTGGAGCACTGAAAAGGGTGAACCTGCCAGGCTCTGGAGAGAGAGTGCCATTGGGATGCCCCTTGGAAAGCCTTCCCTGGCAGCAGGTATGGGGCAGCAAGGGCCCACCTTGCAAATATCCCAGTCTTAAAAATCTCTAATGCTCTGAAGGTCAAGCTCCACCCTCAAACCCATATAAAAGCCAGGAGGCAATTTTGCTGGCACTTCCAATAAAGTGCTGCCTAACAAACAGGCAAGGCTGGATTTTAGCTCCTGAATGGTCTCTGGGCGCAGCTCCAAGCAGCAGATCATAGAGTCAAGGAACAAGGTGAAGCAGGAATGGCTAAGGGTTGTGTCCAAACAACATGGTACATTTGATATGCCAAGCACAAATAAACTAAGCATAGCTGTCTATTTGGCATCAGAAAGCAGCCAACAGAAAAATAAATCCCAGCTTTTAAATACTGATTTCCCTCCAGCTTTATCTACTTGTTGTTTGATTAATTTTGACAAAGTTTGGTCCACAAAACTAATGTACCACTTCTGCAGACTGTATGTTTCCAGCCTCTTTATAGTTCAAATTTTCAAGCTCTTTACACCTTCCCACTCCATTCACAGCCTTCTCAATCTCCCTTCAGAAATGCAAGAAAAGTACACCTTCACTAAAAACTCAGCCAGCAGGACTGACTGTGGTTCTCCCAGAATGTTCATATGTTTGCTCTACCTCTCCTCCTCCATCTGGCTCAGCTGGATGCCTCCCATCTCTTCCTAAAGAGATCTTCTTCCCCTTCCTTGAATGTGCCTCTAGTGACCTTTCTAACAGTTACTCTTCTTACAATGAAGGCAATCCTCATCCCATAAGACAAAATTCCTTTTCCTAGACAATTCCTCAGATTCAAGGAAGAAATATTAATTATAGATGACATAGTTATGGCCTTCCTATCTGTTGAAAACACATATCAGACACACAGCAATACCAAAGCGTCATTCACCATCACTGATTCCAACTTGCCTGAATTACTCACTTCAGACTCATATTCAAACTGGAGGAGTTTCGTTTACAAAACTTTACTTCTGAGCATGCCATACAACTAACAGCAACTACTGAAAACTAGAGGGTTTTTTCTTCCTGAATTTCTAGTGAAATGACCCTCTTTTTATGTGGTTGTATGAATCAACACACACAGCTGATTCAGGACAACCAAAAAAACCACAGCTGAAATGCAACGAGTAAATTTATTTCATTACCTTGCTGCCTAGAGGATCCCAAAACCACATGGGGCTGCAGACACCCAAAATGAGAGCACAGGCACCGTCAGGCTCAGTCCAGTCCCAGGCAGGGCACTGGGGCTGCTGTTTGCCCCCTTATCAAAGGGCCATGCACACCTGGTTTAACACCCTGCTGTGATTTTCCTCTGTGCTTTTTATGGTCTCTGTTTTGACCTCTCTCCCAAGACAGGGACCTCAAGCATGTCTGGGAGAGGGCCTCCAAGTTTCTGTAAACACCTGTGTTATCTCTACAGAGAAATTCTACTTCTCAAACAGACAAAGGATAAACAGCAGTAGGCATAATATATGGTTTCACACACTGTAATTCTCCAGGCCTTGGCATTCCCAGCTGCAAGGTCACTTGATGGATTCTACCACCCTCCTTGCCATTCTTCCACTTTCAACCCTTCCCTCCCCACACTGGCAAAGTACTTTTTAGTTGGTTTACATTTGTTGCATAAAAATCTGAAAATAATCATTTTTTTACTATAAATTAAGTCTAAGCAGGATGATACACTGCCTCTAGCTGTTTGCATCTTAATCTCAAAACCATATCAATGCAAATCTGCTGCAGTTACCTGAAATACTTTGATCTGTTAAAAGTGCTTATATTCCTCCTGTCAACATTTACTTCTCCTTAAAAATCTTTCTTTTTAATCTAGAAATGTTTCAATAGTAAGGAATAGAAAAGGAAAAGGAAAATGACATGGAAATATTAGAGGAGATGATTAAATATTAATGAACTAGGTAATGCTAAATTCAAAGTTGCACATGACAACTTGAATTCTAAACTCTCCTATAAGTTCCTGACATTCCCTTTAACTACTTGACTATACACTCCATCTTAAATAATTTTTCACAACTTCAGAGACACCACCTATTAGTAAGACAAATATTTTGTATCTATAACCTATACAGCAGACTGTCTATACCCAGCTTCCTGCCAGTCAAAATACCAAAATACCAGAGAACATCAATGGCTCATATGCCAAGCTGAGTTCACCACTAACATCCCTTGAGAGAATTATGAGGATGACAGTTCCACTGCTAAAAGGAATTTCATGTTATACAACCATTAACTTTGATAAGGAAGAAAATATCTTGGAGAACAGTGGGGCGTTTTTTTCTAGGAAAGACATCAAACTAAAGCCGGTGTCATAACAGAGGAATGAGGCAAATATATGAGAAATAAAATATTATAGGATATATTAAGTGCACATGAAAACAGGCAAAACCAGCATCCTCAATTTGAGAAACAAACAGAAATTGAAAGCGACTGTACAGTACAGGACAGTTGAATACATAATTTCAGAGACACTGCAATTAGTCTGTTTACCATGAAAATACATACACATACTCAGATTTGCAGTTGTTTTACACTTGAGTATTGGCAAAGTTATCCAAGCAGCAGCAGTAGCTGCATTCCTTCCGAGCTTAGTACTCCAAATCCTCGTGCTTTGTAAGAAAGCCTAAAAATGGTAAGACACAAAAAATCCTCTGGTTTTTCACAGTCAGTTCTCAGCCAAACACGCTGAGAGTTTCCCAGCTTGCTCTCAGTCCCCTGACCCTGACACCTTGTACACTTGCCATGCACAAGGCTGTTTCCCTCCCTCCTGCTCTCTTTCAGCTACATGACACTGATGTTACTTTTCTGCAACTTGTATCTAAATCAGAGCTTGAGATGATACATGTTAATACTCAAATATTCACCAAAAAAAGACAAAGGATTGAAAAATTTATTCTGCAGACCCCTACATGTGAGAATGGCTTTCATCTGGAAAGATATCTCATCCAGCCTCAATCTCAATCAATAAAACTCCTTTTAAAATTATTTTTAACACATAATAGAAACATTTCTTTTGATTTAGTTTTCTCAAATACTTTACTATTACTTTAGCTGAGGACCGAGATTCAAAATATAGCTGCATTACTGAAGAAGACAAAAAATGATCCTGGCAGCGGCACATCTGAACTAAACCAGCTCTCCCTGAAGGACAAAGAAAGTTCTTCACCCGCCTGAGGCTGGATATCCCAGTCTTGCAGTACAGACACACCCACAGAAGACACATTGCCAAAAGCACACACAGCACAGTTAAAACCTACAGAAACATTCTCAGGGACTTCTGCACAGCCACTGAATCATGACCGGATCCTTCAGGAACACTCAGGCTTCAGGAGCAGAAACAAGAACCAGAGTAAGGAAGAAAGAGCAGCAGGAAAACTGCACACAAATAATACCGAAAAACTATTAAAGCTGCTTTTCCCAAAAAAGCCTCAGTGCCACACTCTGCTCTGGGAATATAAGACAACCAGTGCTGAGGGAAGTGGAAGCAGGCCTTGTTCATGGTGACTCCACGAATGAAGTCTGGAAAGAAGCCAGCTGAGTGCTGCATCGATCCATTTCCCTGCCTGGCATGAGACAGGTAAAGCTGAGAAGTTAACGCTGTCTGTATGGTGTTTATTGGCCTCTGGGCTCTGCCCTCCTCTGTAACTGAGAGGCGTTTTCCAGGTCAAATGCCAGCTCCATACTTCAACAGGTCCCACGGGTGTTGTAACAACAGCAAACCAGAAAGACCCAATGTCCAAAAACTAAACACTCAAACTCTATGGGGTTGTTTTCTTTTAATCATGGAAACACCAAAAATAAACTCTGCTGAGGTAGAGACTAATTTGGTTATTTGATGAAGTAAACTGGACTCTATCAGCTCGCTCTCTGCATTCCAAGGAACTGTCATCAAAAGAAGGTACTTGCGCAGGATTTTAAAGAAAGAAAAGTCTGGCTGGAAAGGGGTCAGTCCTGTTCCCTCAGCACGTGAAGGCTTGCCTCTGTATGTCCTGCTCCAAAAGATGCCCTATACTGGAGCTGTTACTGGTCTTAGATGGGTACACCTGTTGAAGAAGAGGTTACAGATGTCACTGTCCTGGCAGATGTACTACACACACAGGAACTAGTGACACCAAGGCTGAAATTTGATTCCAAGGCAACATTCAACTCCTTTTCTGTATGCTGACACATTAACTTCTGAGGCCTAATTATGATCATTGAGATTTCAATAAACTTACTCCACTGTTGAACAACAAACAGAAACATGTTATCAGGCAGGATTTGTTCAGAGCTGCCAAGGAGACACTTGGCATGTCCTACTCCTCTGTTCCTTTCAGTGGGGCTGTTCCAGGACAAACATGCTTTCAGAAAAATTTAAATAGTCTGGAGCAGCTGGATGCAATCTTGATTCTTACTTAGAAGAGCAGTATAAAAAGGCATGTCCAAAAATGAAACAAAAGCTCTGTGCTGAGGTCCAGACTTGGAGGGAGAATTCACATGAGTGCTGAGGAGCTGTCAGCAAAAGATCCGTGGGAACTCGTGGAGAGGAATGGAGCAGAGAGGACCATTTTCCCAGTGGTTACAGAAAGTCAACTTCAGTTTTATTATCTGGGAAATGTAACAAATGCCAGCAGCAAGAGGTCAACTAAATAGAGCCTTAAAATGATAAATGAGATCAGCAAAATACACAGTACTACCTTCTGTTCCTAGAGACGTAAGAGTTTATGTTATGTTGGCTGGAACAATTTTAGAAACATTCCATGCAGAACACACTACAGGAGGAGATCCTATTGTCCCCTTTCCTGAGGATTTACCAGAGACCTTGATTAGCCTCAGGGAAGTGGGGGGATCTAGGTAGAAGAGCTGATTTCTCAGCCTGAAGCTGGACTGTCATTGCCTGTGTCAGTGTGATGAGCAGGTTTAGCTCTTGAGCTGTTAATGGCTTTTAGTGGCAAATCCGAGAAACAGGGCAGCAGAGAGGGAGGCAATAAAGGCCAATGAAGATTCAAAACTGAGAACATTTTCCTATTTAAAGGCTTCTGGGTAGATGCTCCTCCCAAATTTAATGGAGGAGGTTGAAAAGATTTCAGCAGAGCTATTTTAATCTGTAGCTTTCCACAGGACACATGCAGGGTATATAATGGTTGGTATATTTAGTTGGTATGGAAATATTTTGCTGGCATTGGCTATGCAGAGCGTTATTAAAATGAACAAGTGTATTCAGCCTCTTTGACCAAATTCTATTCTCAGTCTTGTCTGAGGCTTGATTAATGTCACTGAAGCCAGAGGAGTTGCTTTAAACCAATACACTGTATTATACTTTAGACACTAAGAAATGCTAGTAAGAATTAATTTACTTAATTCAAAATTCATAAAAAAGATGGCAATTTATGCTTTTATTTAAAGTATAAAATATACTTTAATGTATAGCTAATGAATTAACAATAATTAACATTTAACAACTAACAATTAACATAAATAATGCATAACTAATGAATTAGTTGAGTCAATGAATTAATAAACAATATAAAAAGAGGGAATAAAACTGAAAATGAAACAGATCTCCAATGCTTTAGATAAAAATCTATTTATAATTTCCACAGATTTAATATTTGTTTTACAGAAAAATCTGTCATAACCTCTACAATCTCTCCAAATAAGATACAAAGTCTCTTAATGTAAGATACAGTCTCTTGGCATAAGAAACAAAATCTCTTCAGGTTAACTCACTGCTGTTCTGAGCAAGGGCAAACCCCACAATCTTATTATTTGCTTTCTTGGTAAACAGATTAGATCCATATTCAGCTACAGTGTTACATATGCATGTGAGAACTGCTGGCATATTGCTCTGCCCGTGCTCAAGAACATTTCTCTACCAGTTAAACAATCTTTCCCGAAATAAACACATCTTTTCCGTTATCACAAGCCATAAAGCAGTTCAAGAGCCCTGAAATGATCTTTTCATTAGTTTGAGATGCTTAAGCATCTCAGTACTGAAACATCCCTTATAAGCCTTATGAGACAGGAAGCAAATAAATCCTGCTTTCCCATTCCTTTAATGAGAATGCCTAATAAAAATGTAAACTAATTCTCTCGACTGCCACTATCCTGTCTACTGAATGAAATCTTCCTTTTTCCTTACCATACATTTCTATAACTTTAAAGCTACAATATATTTATGGCTGTTTGAGATTACTCAGCCAATGCCACAAGCTAGCACTAGTTCCTTAACTTCCCTGATGCTTTTTTCCTTGGCTGAAGCCAGACAAGATCACCCGCCCTGTTAGCAAATCCATCCTCTTCAAGTCGATACTGTAATAACCTCACCAAAGTCCATCCTCCATCAACAAAGCAATCACAAAGCCCTTAGCTTGCAATATTTCCTTATTGAAGCTATACTTCAGTAAATTTGAATTATCTATTTGATTATAAACATTTATGGGCTTTTAAGCTCAAATGAATATTAAATATACTTAAACTGTGCTTTCCTTCCTCTCTCTGTAAATGTCTCCTTGTCCTCCTAATGCAAACAAATACAGACAGTGCTTCTCCCCACAACATTTGTCACTGTTAGCAGCTGGGTGGACACTTCTGTTCCCTGTTCTACCTACACAGAGGTCCTTACTCAGTCCTTTTCCTACATCTCCAGAGTCTTTGCAGGGAGGTAAGAGCTCAGGCAAGCAACAATCTGTCTGTCCAGTGACAAAAAGAAGAGTGGAGAACATGGATATTTCATCTCATTTTTATGCCAGACCTGGAAGCCAACTAAGAATTCCAGCAGGACCTCTGGACAATTTGAAAAGCTGTTAAAAAAAAATCGAACCAAAACAAAACAAAAAACCAAAACCCAAACAAAACAAACAAACAAACAAACAAACAAAACAAAAAAACACAAACTCCTGAAGGCTCCAACTGAAAGCTGGGGTTCTAAGAGAGATTCCAGAAAACCTGGGATGATGCAGAAAAGCAAGCTGTCAGGAGAATGGGTCGGGAAAGAGCTGAAACATGGGCTATTCTCAGATGTGGCCAGTAAGTGCAGCTAACTGCAGAGCAGAGCCATGCCAGCCACACCAGCCTTTTAGCACTCACTGGTCTCAAGCAGGATCACACGATATGTTTCAAGGCAGAGGCACCACGGCGAAAACTGCCAGAAAGAACAAGAAGAAGATGAGACTGTTGGAGAGGTGGGCTGTGCTGGAAGCAAAAGAGGTTCCTTTGGTCCTGATCAGCCATTTAAATTGCTGTCCAGCCTTCTGCTAGGGAAGCATTTCCCCAAGCTCCCTCCTGAAGGCACACATCTTGCCAAGGGCCACACAGGGAGAAGGCTGGAACCTGCTCTTCCCGTCTGCTGTAACTGCTGCTCCTGCAGCATGGTCAGCACGTGGAAAGAAGCACTTGGGCCTCAGCTACCCACGGACACAGAGGACACAGCTGGACAAACTGATCTTGTAGCTGTTTCTCCACTCTTGGTGGGTGCTCCCCTCCTACTGCCTCTCATTTGCCAAACTGCAGGGTCAGAATGGACTGGCAGGCACCCAAGCCTGTTCCTGGCTCTCACAGGTAAACACACACTGCCAAAAGTACTTTCCCTGGAAACAGTGATCCTCCCCCTCCTTGTCTCACATCTAACATGAGTGTGTCCCTGGCCACAGAGCAGGCTTCCAGGCAGAGAAGGTGCTCGGGAGTGAGCTCCCATGAACATGGAGAGGAAGCAGGAACTGAACACTGCTACTCCTTTGTGGGTTTGTACAATAGAATTAGACCACTTAGGAGACAGCCTCCTGCACATTTGTTTACTGTAAGGGGCCTAATGAATAATTAGGCAGAGGGCCCTGCCCTTTGAAGTCCCTCTTCTTTCAGCCTGTGCTCTAACCTTTAGATGAAAAACACACAGAAGAAGGGACCTGAGCATGTTTTGCCCATGTAATCTAAGCAGGTCTGGTGGCATGCTGATACTTCCCCATCTCCAAGGAGAGGACAGCAGCTGTCTTGCTGCTTCAGCCTCCTGCTCCTGAGTTGATTCACACAGTGTCTGAAAAAAATAAAGCTCCAACACAGTGGGTCCGAGCTGGGAGACAGGCAGAGCATCTCATTACACTGTTCTACATGCAAAATGTCCTGCACCAACCCCTCTGTCCCTGCACAACTCGACTGTTTTCTCCTGATAAGCTCCACTTGAACCTTCTGTTTTACGTAATATTTTTTTTCTTATTAAAGAAAAAAAAAAGGAAAGGGAAAAAAGGATTTTAGTTGAGTATTGATGTTTTCCTGGAGCACTGGCAAGGGAAGAGCTTCTTCTGACAAACACTCTGCCAGTCTTCCTGCTCCAGGATGCTCCTGTTGTCTTCTCCACACAAGTGCAGGGTGTGGAGGGGGTGCCTCTCAGGGGCACTGTCCATCTTGCCTTTGCTGTGTTAGACTGCTGTATTCACACAGCTCCTTGTAGGATCCAGTGACAGTTCTGTACTGAAGGGCAGCCTTCAAGATGAAGCTAGGCCAGCTGGTGTTCCCTTACAGTATTCTTGGCCCTGTGGAGCTCTGCCTTCTGGCACGCTCTGTCAGGCCTGGCAGCTCACCTGTGCCACCTGTGCCTCACGCTCCTCGCCCTCCTCCCAGCAGCACAGGAGAGGGAGCTCACTGTAGCAGCACCATCTCAGCCCTGCTCTGTTTCCTAATGCTGGCAGCCACACCCCCCAGTTCACAGGGAGAGCAGCTCCCAGAGGCAGGAAATCAAGACAGACCCCTGGTAGATGCCCATTGCCTGCAAGTCTGGTATCTATACTTTTCAAATATGCATATGACTCCATGTAAGAGTCTGACACGCTCTGACACCACAGTGACTCAACACAGCCCTGCCTGCACAAGGGCTGAGTCCTTTCTCAGCTCCCAGCTTCTGGCACTTAACATGACTTCCTTCCATGTTCACAGAACAGACCCAAGAGAAGTCATCCCAACTGTTTTGATCTAAAAAATGGGATGAAATCACCTACAATCATAAAGGTGTGTTTCAGGTGGTGAGGACAAGCCAAAGTGCTCTTTTCTTTTATTGCAAGTGATTCAAAGCAGAGAAATTCACATGTCTGGCACTGAGGTAAGACATCAGATCTACTTTACAGGACTTCCTACATTGCTGACTTTACACTGGGAAGCTCAGCTCTGTGCAGAGGAAGACAACTTCTGCAGTGATGCAGCCACATGTAACACAGATCCTCAAGTCTGTTTCTCACACCAGTAAAAACTACATTTGCTTCCATTTGGCATTTTTCCCACCTTCCTGGAAATGCCATGGTTAAACAGTTGGGTTTTCTTCCAAGGAGTTGTGATTTAAAATAAACACACACAATTTCTTTATAGATATGAGAATTTAATCCCAATTTCAGCAATCACACAACTGCTAGAGGAACAGCACTCAGCACCCTGGCCCGGCAGACAGACACACAGAACAGTGGCAGCTGGGCAGCCACCTCCAGACACTGCCCAATGCTGCCTAGTGCCTGAAAGGGACTGATGATCTTCTGGGGTGAGACACTCTAATTTTCATCTCCTCCCATCAGCACAGATATGCAGACATTGCCTATTCCAACACAGGAGCTGCCAAGGAAGGGAGTGAATGAGGAGGATCTGCAGCAGCAAAGGGTTGTAACCTGCTGCTGTGACAGGACAGCTCAGAAAGACACTGACTCTTGATCTGACTTTTTATTCCACCATCCACCCAGATTACAGCCCAAAGCATTCACAGTGTATTGTGAATTTGAACCCCCTTTGGGTCATTTCCCGTTTATGTGCACTGCTAATGAATTCAACAGCTGCAAATCAGGGAGGGGAAAAGGGGGTTTGAGATCTGTGACTGCTTCATCTGGCCTACACCTGCATTTCTGGCATATGTGCAAAGGGCATCCAGATCATTCTCTCTTCACTGTAGACAGGGACCCCAGAAACTGCCTGCATCATGTGGAAAATGTACTTAATTGACTTCTACCAAGGACAAAGTTCCTCTGTAAGACACTCTGAAAGGGATATGTGCTACCTCCCTATGCAGAGTAGCAGCCTGAGCTCTGTTTCCTAATTATGTCTGACCTGCAGGACATCAAGACAAGCTATCCAGGTCTCTTTTTCAACCAAGCAGAAGAACCATTAGCTATTGCAGATAAACTCTTCAGTGCAAAAACTGTCCTTCTGGACATGTCTTTGTTAGGATTAGCACAACAGGGCCCCTGAGCAGCATCCCAAGTGAGAAACCAAAAGGAAGTGTTTGTGGTGTTGAGGAGGCCTGTACAAACAGACAGTGCAAATGAACAAGAGCCCGTGATGCCTTTCAACTCTCTTACTTACTGAGTAGTGCTAGGGTTTGCCCATCCTTCTCCCACATGTGAGCTCAGAGACACTGCTGCCCTGAGCATTACACCCTTCAGCACTTACTGATGACAAAAGAAGGTGCAGTTTACACTTACTTTTACAGCTCCATTAAAAGGTGACCTGCAAATAAAAAAAATCAAGCACATTTAGTATTATGTGCTGAATGCCCCCAAATAAACAGGATTAAATGAGCATTCAGCCCTCATGTAAAATTTAGGTGAAAAGACTGGCACTGAATGTGTACTTTGATTTTATGCTCATGAAACAGAGTCCTTCCAAACAGCAATGTTCTGAGCAGTTCCTCACAACTACCAGCTCCACATATCTGCCTCTCCCTGCTTGCAGGCAGCCCACTGGGATGGAGGTGTGGCAGAAACATTATTCCTCTGAATGGCATATTTCTGAAAGCTGGCAAAGTGAGAGGACAGCAGGCAGGCCCCAGTTCCCCTGCTTTCTCTCTCCTCCCCCTGCTCAGGCACCAAAGCTTATGCTTTCCAAATGCACTGACCTCACACTGAGCTACACCCCGTGTGGAGGCACTGGGGGATCAGATATATTTGAAGATGAGGTTTTGAGGTCCAGTATAAATATTAGCAGTGCATTGCACAGCTACAGGTAGAACTTTTCCCTGTAAAATAATGAACACAATAGCTATTTCCCACTTGCAGTCACCATGCTGGTTTCTCCTTTCTGCATTTGGCCCTGCTTTAACTGACTCCTCTTCCTTGGACCCAGCTCAGGAAAGTGTTTCTGCATGTGCTTAAAGCCCAGTGACTTCAATGGGAGACAAGCACATGCTTCAGGTACTTGACTGGCTGGGCTGCTCAAATGAATGTATACCTTTCTTACCAGTGCTCTTTTTTATTAGCAATGACCTGGTATAAAGTGATGAAAAATTAGCCCATAAGTGATTTGATCACTTTGTAGCTATTCACATTATTCTGATTTGAAAACATATGGACATGTAGAAGAAGATTAAGAGTCTTCCTGCCCTGGTATTCTGACACCACTTTCCAGCACTCCTGAGGAGGCTGTGAAGCATTGTCTTGCAGTTTTCAAACAGCCTTGTTCTCTCCCCAGATCTTATCTGCCATTTCTCTGAAGTGAGGTTTTGCAAAGAGCTGCCTTAACCTACAGAAACACACTGCAGAGGTTTCCAAAAAAATTCTTGAAATAAGGTCTAGCACCTTATTTTAAATCTGTTTTATAAACAGAAACTTTGGTGACCAATGCTCATCAAAATACAGTCTGGTACATGCTTCCTCTTTGTTGGTTTCTTTAACTTGTCTTTTTTTATTCCTCATTCTTTTGTGAAATATAATACTGCTTTATAGGTGTCCAAACTGTTAATGTAAATCTTCAACATTATCCTCCAACTAAGATTCTACCATAAAGCCTTTAAAAATACTGTTTTGTAAATACAAGTGTTAAAACAACTAGAGGTGTGCACACTCTCTACATCTAAATGTGTAATTACAGGCAAACTGATTGACACTATCTAGAGATATTATTTAAACTAAGAGATGAAACAAATCAGTTGTACCAATTCCTGCCAATAACAATTCTTTAATTTTTAGTAGACTGATAAAGACATCTGCAAAAGACATGGGTTAAGAAAGAATTTAAAAATAACTATAATGTCAAGCAGGAGATTTTTTATATTAGAAGTGCTGGTGAACTAAGAAAAGGGAGTAGGTTATGCCAAATTCTCACTTACAGTTTAAAAGAGGCAGATGATGGAGCTGAACTGAAAGCACTGAACAAAAGCTGCTTGGTTCATCATTTCTCCTTGCCATCCTCCCTGAATAAACCCACCTACCCGATGTCTTCTTGCTTTCAGCTAAATACACTACTGATATGAAGGGCAGGTTTGCTCCAGCCTTGCCTGGGAAAAAGCACACCAGAGAACAGCGTGCAGGCATGGTCATGCCCCACATGCAGGCACAGCAGTGTCACGTTAGTGCTGCTGCCAGAGCATGACTGACCACTGACAAAACAGAGGAAACCAGCCAGGGGGAAGAAAAAAGCAGCATGGTGTCTAAACCACAAAATAAACAACAGAATTAAAGCCCCAAACAACATTTTTGGTTAATTTCATGTTGTCTGCAACAACAGTGGACATCATTCTTTAGAAAAACATACCAGGAGCTTTCTATAAAGTAATACTGGCAGAGTTTTTTGTTGCCTGTCTGCTCTGGCATCCTTCAAGCAGTCCTTCTGCTACTGTTTCAGCATACCATTAAAAGAGGCTAATTGTGTACAGAGAGAACTGTGCATGAAACAGCAGCACACAGAGAGAACTGTGCATGAAACAGCAGCACCGGCTGAGCCTCGGTCCCTCCGCACACGACTTCAAGGAGGGTTCAAGCAAGCCAAGGAAGAGCAGAACCACAGCAGAAACTACAGCACATTCACTACTTGCTTAAGAGCTGCAACAGGCAGAAGTAACACTTCAATGCAACACTCTCTCTTGAACAATTAGAAGCATGACTGAGAAGGAAAAAAATACCTAAGACATACACACTGAAAGATTTAAATGTTTTTAATTACTCTACAGATTTACATTAATTTCATCTGTTTTCATACTGTCAGTTGTTAGACTACTAGGCAACGCCATCTAGTGATGCTAGCTGAAAAAAAATCATGCTCCATTCTTTGTTGAAAAGGTTCACTCTTGCAAAATTTGTTTCTGTGGAACCACAGTATCAAGAGGTAAAAATACTTCAGTACCCATGAGCATTCTCAAACCTGTAGCATTAACTGAGCAAAAAGGTCTGAGCCATTATAGTTATCCTGAAGTAATTTACAGAACTGACAGCACAGAAAGTGAGCTGGGTTAATCACATCACAATTTAAAAATGCACACACCGTGTAGTGTTTCAATATTGAGATGCAGTGCAAAGCCAAATAAATGACTTCCAGATTTGGAAAGACCTAGAGATATTATTTTTATGATAAAATTATTTACCTAATTTTTGAAGATTTCTGTTTGTGTGTGTAACATACCTGCTTGAAATCTGTCCAGTCTTAAAATTTCAAGGAAGAAGAAACCCCTGTGCGGGTTTAAACTTTCCTTTTTTCAGTGGTGGAACCAGTCAGTCATCTGCTGGTGATAGCTGTGAGCTGTAATTAGCTTCTGTTGGAAATTGCCAGCAGATGCAACTAAAAGTTTAAGTCAATTGGCTCTGCTTCCTCCTTACAAGAAAATTAGCATTTCAGGACTGCATTCCAGCGTGATGGATCTAAGAAACCAAAGCTAATTCGACAAGAAAGGGAAGTGTCCCTTTTCCTGGTCTGCTTTAACCCTGAACATGCTGCAAGTTCCTGCTGAGGATATATATTTTTTATTTTATTTTTTTTCTTCTTTCTTTTTTTTTTATTATACTAGAAATATTCCACTGAAGAAAGGACAGTGTTTAGTCCCAATTACTGAAATCACAACTGTGAAGATGGGAGAGGGAGAAGATGCAAAAAGTCAAAAATGGTGAACAAAGGCAGCACGTGAAACAGAACTTGGAATAGGAGGCACAGCAAGCTTAGGCACATGAAAAGCCAAGCAAACCCCTGAAGCATGAGTAGCACAGCTGGTCTGAACACCATCAGCCTGTGGCAGTTCTGCACTCTGGCTGCACCACGCTGCACCTTTCAACAGTTCCACAGCAAATGCAGCATGGCTATTTGCTCTCACCCTGCTCTGCTGCACACCCTGCTTTCCACCAGTTTCCGGCATTTGATCAATATTTCATTATTTCAACATTCAGGGCTTGATCAGCCTGTAGTGGTGTATGGCTCTGCATTCTTGTGACCTGTCCTCATCATGTCCTCCTTCATATCTGTTGTCGAGCAGATAGTGAATGTTCAGCCATGACGAGTAAGTGGCATCACTGCTTTGCCAGCTGGGCTTTGTTGGGATTTAACATCCTTCTATCTAACTCCCAGGCACATTTGAAAACCTCAAATAGTAAAGAAACTTCACTTCCCCAAAAGCACCATTAATGACCACATCTAACGTGTTTTTCAATGAGAGGGTATCTATTAACTGATGTTGGAACTACTCTTCAGAAATAAGAACTTCTCAACAAATCAAGTAAACATCTACACCTCCATGTCAATGGCACATGTGCACACCTGCCTTATCGAACCAGGCAGCATGAAGAGAGGAAGGGTTTCTGGCAGGCTGCCTTCAGCACCCACTTTATCTGTGTACATCAAAACTTCACTGATGATGCCTTCAGACTCACCAGAAAGTAAAGGGGTTTGAGATACGTAAGAAACTTACACACAAAACATACTAAATACAGCACTTACACAAAAGCTTAATGGACCAATGAGGAGTTTTATCAAGCAGAACCTCAAGTGAAGTGGCCTTTTTTTTGACACTGGATACACTGGTCACATTGTAAACTACTGGAATTATGCAGATATTGCTACAAAAAAAAACGATACTAGTGACTGTTTTGATGCATTTCCTGAGAAGACACACAGTGACAGCACAGCAGAACTGCCACAACCACTCTCACTCCAGCTGCCCCATATACGTACAACTCTCTCCTAAATATCTTTGAATACTCACAAATACTCACTTTGTAACCCTACTTTAACAGCTCAGCTTCTCAAAAAGATATGTTAACGGGAGGTTATTTACCACAATTTTTCTAGCAGACTAACCAGAAAAAACATACATGCACATGCTTGAGTATATTATCCTCACACAGTATTGGATTTTTCAGAAGGTTTGAGAGCACTCTTAATGATTTTATTTCCTTTAAAAAATGCCCATTTTAATATTAAATCTCTTCCAGCATGCTAGATGTCTTTAGCTAGATGGGATCCTTTCCCCTCCAATTAAAAAGAAAAAAAATCCTGTAGATCTAATCCTGCCTACAAGATAACTTGTTCTTTCTCCTTTTTTAAAAGCTAATCCTTACTACTTAATTATAAATTTAGAGTTTTGCACAAAAATGGGATCTTTCTTAAGCACTCTTCTGTTCTGTCTTCCTCTGAACTGCAAAGCTGTTTCCCAAGACTTTTATCATGTCTTTCATGTTAAACAGTTATTCTTCCCATTAAACAAGCAATAGTACAAATCCTGATTTCCTCTTAAAGCAGTGGAAAAGCAAAGTTTCTGCCAAAAAATCTATATAGCCAAGATTATTAGCTAATGTACCTTCATTGCTTTTAAAGCTAAAGCAGTTTGTACTACATAGGAATCCATCCAGGAGCTGAAATTCTCTAAGATAAAAGCTCTTCATAGAAAAAATGAGCAAGAAATTAATATCTGTACAAAGAGAAGCAGGTAAAACCAGACTCATACTTAGCACACTTAAGTGCTGTGCAGTGCTTGGCCCTCCAATATCCTGGTTTCACAGTGCATGGCTCCATCCCCCAGGTGGGGTGGGGTGGCAGGACACAGATCCAGCCCTGCCCCAGGTCTTTCCTGATGGAAAGCAGGCGGCTGCCAAAGCAAACGTGCTATGTACAGCACCTGCACCATTCTCTGCCCCTCTGAGACACCATTCACACAAACCCCAACACCAGCTTCTCCCAAAGGGTCCACCTGGGCAGAAATACGGCTCACAGGCTTTGCTATTCCTTTTGAGATCTCAGCTCACTTTCTGTATGCTTGCTCCTTTCTAAAGGCAGAACAATGAGAATACTTGGCTTTAAAAATGTCTTGGAAACTACAAATGAAAAATAGCATGACAAGTGTACAGCTTTAATTACATCTCTCAAGGGGACGAGACTGCATTTCTGCATCCCCATCTTGTCTTCTCTCTGCCCTGGAAATTCGTAAGATGATCGGAGGTACAAATGTTCTTATTTGTAGGGGAAAAAATGACCTACATTACATTCCTAGCAGATCATGTAAATAACAGGATGTAAAGTCTCACAGAATTAGTTTACATTTTAAACATTTTCAAAATATTGTTTTAGCTGGGTATAATAGACCACCATAAGATGTGACACACAGCAAACACAGGGCTGCAATTAAACAGCTGGCAAACAGCCAGAAAGAGATAAAGGCCCAGGCTGTCACTTGCTAGACAATATATATGGCTATTTTGGCAGCCAAAATGAATGTGATAATTGAGCCATGACACATTAAAAAGGCACACAATTTCCAAGGAAAGAGTTCCTGAGCACTAAAGGGGGAGCATCTATAGCGTGCTTACAGCGAGCCACAGCCTGTGAGTAATAACAAGACGGGCCTGGTGACAATTCAGCGGTGCCGAGCCAGCCTCGCCTCACGCACTGCACTGCTCTGTGCACTTATTTACCACCAGACACACAAATACCAGGCAATCCACCGTGGCCACCAGAAACAAAGGGCATCTGAAGAGTGCGTGGCACTGACTTGAATTATTTCTCTGCATATTTTTATATTAATAAGGATTTTATACAGTAGCATTTCTATCTCCAGAAGTCACAGTATACTTGATTTGACTTCCAACATCCAGAAAAAGCCCAATCTATATAATTCAGTTTTAAAATAAAAGTACACAGTAACACATGAGGAGTAAATAACTCTTCAAAATCATACTTTTGGTATAAGGAAAAATTACTCCTTTGTTTAAGACATGAAGAACCTCAACACTGACAAAAATAGCTGCTTGGAAGACAAAGTCCAGGAGCTTTTCTAGTGTTTCACTGCATGTTTTATTAAATAACCTAAGGACACAACAAACAAACAAATGTAGCAAATGAAGACATGGTTTTAAGTTAACAGCCAACAGCTATATAAAGCCTCCTATAAACGCACTCCATCAAATTAACACGCTGACATCAATTGCGTTTCCTTCTTGAGCAAAGGACTTGAAAGCTACACAGTCAGTCCCCAGCCCATTCATTCACTAACCTCCCACAAAGTGTAGGTACTTCATGATCTAAAATTATGCTTATATAAAAGAAGGTTAAATTTAGGCTCCCTTATAGGAAAATCCCTATGAAGAGTTTACTTCCTAATTTTAGTCTAAACTTAACCACATTAAAGGTGTATTCAAATAAAGAAACTGCGTGTGTAGCTTCCCCAATCAAAAGGTGCAGTGCACCAAGAGAGCTTACAAAAAGTGCAAGAACCCACTTGCAGATCCACTTACACCAGTGATATCTAAAAGATAATTGCACAGCTCTCCATAATATCAATACCAGTGAACCACAACTGATGTGAGGGATACTGGCAAAACTTTTGTAAATGATCCCCTGTACTAATAAGCATCAAAGAAAGCGAGGAAAAACTTTTGAGACATTAAAACAGAGTCTCTTCAATGTAAATTAATTTCTTTTCTCAAAGAAAATCATCAACGTGCTCTAAATCATTCAGATTTCCTCAGAACAAATTCCCTAGCCACCTCAAACAACCAACACAGGCTTAAAAATCCAACAACCAGACCAAACTGGCACTGCCATACTGGGCCAAAATAAAGAATCAGCATCAATACTTGACTTTGTACTAAAACCAATACAACTGCAATAATTACATAATCTACTTTTACAAAATTGTCTTTAATGGCTGTGATAGTAACTTCATTAAGTGTCAGTAAAGGAAATGGAAAGGCTTAAAGATGAGGTCAGAACATGCACTTTTGGCTGCTTCCTCAGGAGATGCATCAAATATGTTATTCATGTCTAAGGAAGAGCAGACTCTTGAGGGCAGCTTTAGCCCCCAAAAGAAAAATGAAATCATGACACACATTTTTCTGACTCACAAATTAGAAGAAGCATAAGGAGACAATTACAAGAATAAATTAGTTGACCCTCATCTGCAAATTTCATACTATTGCATGTGTAAATGGCATATTCTAATAGTGAAATATATTAAAGAAGCATAGTCTTTAAATTTTTTTTGTCCCCAATACTGCAGCAGACACACAGGCTTATTATTCCACAGGCTCTGTCAAGTAATGTTTAGTGGCAGCTGAAACAAGGCCAATTCACACTCCCTTTGGAAAAGCATTTAAACACACACATGATTTCCTGGAAAAGGTGAGAGAGGTGTGCTTTCTCTAACTCAGGGCCACAGAGCAGAAAGACAGTAATTAAAAAAGCAGAAATGAAAGAAAAATGAAGAGAAGTAAGTGCCAGTTATTTAATATACCAAGGGGCATATACTTGCCCCTTGCCCAAATATCCTATGAAATCTCAGTTAAAAAAGGGGTTTTTGTGAAATCTGATTGTGAACAGACAGTTATGGAAAAAGTTTCATGGAATTAAATTGCAATCAAAAATTTGATTTTCATATAGGTTAGGAGAAAGCAGGATGGGAAACTGGTTTAGGATAAGAAACAAACACACTTAAGCAGCTTTGCAGTATGAGAACCTCCAAGGACTGTGAATAAAACTGTGTTAGGCAGAAAAGGAAAGACTGAGTAACTCAGATGAAGAGGAATACTACAGGTTGGTAGTTTATTTACCCCTACCAGGAAATCAGAGAGTTTTTCTCATTATGGCTACGTTAACTCCAATCAACCTTTGGCCACTAGTAATAAGCTGTAATTGCAAAAGCAAATTTGGAAATACAAGGAATTATAGGTAAACTTTTTAATCTTCTGCTGCATAGAGTAGTAGCTGTAAAAAGGTGTGTCCCAGTATAATGCAAAGCACTAATCCTCCCCACAAAGCAGAATACCCTGGAGTAGATAATAACATTCTCTGCAAAGTAAATCCTCTATTTATTTATACTCTGGCACAGTTTCCAAGTGTTTACATTTATTCATCGAGACAAAAAATTACTCAGACTTATTTTTTCTTTATATTTAACGTATAGAAGAACAGCAAAGCTCTGAACACCTGGACCATAATTAAATATATTCATACGTCAGCATGAAGACAAATACATAAATTACTTCTACATGCCAGAAAAATTAATAATGTGAGGAACAACTTGCGCAGATTCCAAAAATGAGAATAGAAAGGGTTTACAGTAAAGCTTCTGTCTTTCAAACTTCCCTCAGGAAAATCTTTTTCCCCACATTTCTATTCCAGTGGTGATCCAGACTCCAACATTAAAACTTTAGAGGCCAGAAAAAAAATCAGAGAAACTAGTGACAGATTGAGAGGCACAGTGCCCATCAGCACAGGCACTGGAGCCACACTAGAAGCAGAGCATGGCTGCACCCCCAGCACGCTGGGCCCAGCACTGCTCCTCGCCAGGAGAAAGAGGTGCCCAGGCTCAGTGCTGCACTGCTGGCTCTGCAGCACAGCTGGGGTGCCCCAGGAACACGTTCACTCCTAACAGAGGCTTCAGCCTCTTAGGAACACATGCAGCTGGGGCAATCTCAAACTGCACCAACACACTGCAGTTTACCCACCCAGCCTAAGACGGAACAGCACAATGGGGTGTTTCTGTGTCCTGCTCTGCATCCAAGCTGGATAAAAGCCAGGCTCTGGCTTGCACCTAGCTAAGAGACTGTAGTTACAGTCCAGCAGTGCCAGGATGACTCACGGTGCTTTGCACTCTGCCAGATGACTTTGAAGGGAACAGAGAGGTGCATATGGAAAGCACAAGCAGATGTAGCTCAGCGTCTCTCAGACACTTGTCAAGCGCTCATTGCTTATGGCATCTACTGCAAAGCTAACCAGAACTGAGCCCTTGGGCTGTGACCAGTGACCAACTTCAGAAAAAGATCAACAGAATTACCTTCAGAAATAACATTCAGGGCGCTGCACGGACTGCTCACTGCACAATTTAATGTTGCCTTTTTTTTTTTTCCATTGAGGCTTCAAAAGCCAACGGCGCTTTCAAAATTAACAAACATGGAACTCTTCTGGGCATAAATGCATTTGAACTAAGACCTGGGGCAGTACAGTTTCTCATAATTACCTGTTCTTCACATAAGAAGCAGAAAACTAAAGTGATATTTCTATTGGTGCAGCATTTTTTTTTCAAACAGCACTCTTATCTTCCCACCTCCTGAAACCAGCTGCTATCACACTGGTGGGCACGTGTCATCTTTACTGGAAAGCTGCCCAGCCTGGATGAATGATTTTAGCAGGGAGGTATCCAGCTTATCTCAGGTGTGGGGAGAGGTGTGTTCACTGTCATTCCTGTCTCCTTGCTCGGATGTTTGAAAACAAAGAGTGTGCAAGCACAGCTGAGTCTGACAAACCAGATAAGCGATTTTATTTATATTTATTTCCCAAGGTCAGAATCTGGGAGTAAAGAAAAATTAAGTACACCAACTTGCATTTGTCAGAAAAAAAAAGCAGAGTTACCAAAATCTCTCTTACAGTCCTGCCTGAATGAAAAGTAGGCAGTAGTTGTCTATAGCACAAATAGCAAGCATGGCCTGCAGAGAAATTCAGAGGCAATGCAAATAGCACAAATAGCATCCAGAAGGATGAAAAGTCATTTATCAGAGCAGTATAGCTCATATCTTTCTCCATTTCCTCCATCCCTGACCCCACCTACTCTAATTTCGAGTAAGGCACACTGGTCACTGTACAGGAATTTTGCCAGAATGCCCTTTATATCTGGCAGAACCACATGGTGCTCAGCCTACAATAGCTGTTTTAGTATTGACAGCCAACTACTGTTAGCTTGCCTTCTAACTGATAAGAAATTACTTTGCTTCTTCTATTCCTAAACCAAAAAAACCCAAGCATGTTTAACAGAAAACAAAGACTTTAAATAATGCTAGTCTGCGGTATTACCACGAAAAATAAACCAAACAAAACATTTGAAAGCAAAATGCTTTCACTGCATTTGTTTTCAGAGAACCTTGAAAGTAACTGACTTCTCTACATATGGATCTATTTAAGGCTTGTTACTCTGTATTATCAAACAAATCACTGCTTTGTTTTGATGATGTCCCTTTCACTTCAGAAACTTGTTTCTTAAAAAAACAAGTTGTGGTGTGTTTGCTCTGGTATAACTAAGTACACCACCTGGAATTCTGGCTCATAAAAAAAAAAAGGAAGAAGCAAACCAAACTCAAAATACATAGCAGCCAGGTTGCAACTCTTCACACTGTCCCAGCAATCCATACTCTGTGAAGGAAAGGGAACGTGGCTCTAGGCACTACCTGGCTGTATAAAACTTGGATGGGTATCATACAAAATCTCTGCTCCAGACAAGAAACACTTTTGCAGTCATTGACTGTGCTTCAAATAGTTTATCATGTGAAGACCACCCTCTCAGATTAGTGTTTACTTATGCATGTAGAATTTTAGGTTCTACAGTATTATTCCACTTTGTCCTCGTCTCCCCCCAATTTTGGTTTTGTCTTAATTTTTTTACCTAATCCTACTTTAATTGCACGAAGTTGTCACCTTCTACAGTATTTTGACCTTTTGCATAAGAATCTGTATTGCTCAAGCAATGTTTAATGTGCAGTAGGCTGTGCTAACATAGATTTGCTTCCATGTGAATATAGCCTTAGAGTGTTCAGTGCAAGTTGATTTTAGCCTCTTAAGACCTCTCTTTGCATTAGCTTTATAGAAATCAAGCCAAAACTCATTATTTTCCTTTTAAGTCCAACAGAAACCTGGTATTTGCCAACAGGGTGTTAGTTCTCTGGGCCCTCAGGGTGTCTGTAGAGAGAGACGTTGCTAAATCTGTAATGTCCAACTACAGCTTTTGCCATTGATATTAATGAAGTAGCTACAGATATGCCCTAGGTATCCATGAACAAGTTAGGACAAGCACTATGCACAATGGCAACACAGAGCTCTGTGTCAGCTAACCATCCCTGCACCACTTCACTTGTCCCTCGGATTCTCCAGCCCAGATGAAGCCTTTGATGTTAGGATACCAGGAGGAAGGACAAACACCAGATAAAGTATTAGCAACCTCAGGCAGTGAGGACACAGCAGACAGATCCTTTGTCAGAAAGGGCACATTTGGGGAGGAATGTGCCCATTGTCTGCTGCAATAGCAGCCTTCACAGCAAGAGCTACCATCAGCTGAACATCTCTCCTATTGCAGCTACTGATCTATTGAAATGCTTTCCCCACCCCTCAGAACCCACTCTGCTCAAAGCATTTACAGTGTAAACGCTTTACTGAAATTGCAAACAAAAATAGCTTTCTGCTGCTAACCTCCCCTTACAGAAAGGAGAGCACCCATGTTTCCATTTGTCTAATGAACTCTGACCAGCTGATGCTCTACTGATTCGCTCTCACATTTTGGTGACTTCCATGTCTATGCTTCAGAGTGAAGTGATAACCTGAGTTCACACCTAAACCCCCTCACTGCAACTTCAAGCTCAATGAACTGAGCCAGCCTTGATTGAGAACCCTTGGCTTTCTGCACCTGTACTGCTAAACCAGTCACAGGGTGGCCTGAGTGCTGGGCACAGCTACCCTTGCTCAAGCTATGTTAAACAAGCTCCCAAAAGGCAGGCTGGCTTTGCACTGAGTGAGAACCTTAATTTGCTTACTGATTTCCAGCCCTGTCGCTGAAGCTACACGAAGGGTTTCTGGCAAGGGAGGAACTCACCTCCAAGACAATTCCTTGTGAATCCCTGAGGCTGGCCTTTAGCACTGCCGTCTGTTCTTTGACTTTGCTGGCTACCTTCCCAGTGCCTGCACCCTTCTGCATGCCTCAGAGAGGAACTACTCAAGTTTATAGCAGCATTAACTCATCAGCTGGAAACCTGCCAGGCTGCTTACATTTTCACTACAGTCGTCTGAGCTCTGATTCCAGAGGGTGCTGCGAGACAGGATCCATGGTCACAGACAGTACTACACAACTGCCTTCTGATGTGCTTGGATCCATTTGGGATGCTGGGCAAGATGCATTAGTGCTTACATGTCTACTGCAAACTGCCTCTGAGAAAGGACAAAAATGCCCCTTCCTTTTGTTTCACTCAGTGTTGGAGATACTTATGTGCCTGTGGAACAAACACAGAGAACCCAAGCACAGAGCATATGAAGTAGCAAAAATCAAGATCGACTGCAGCTCTGCTGTGCTATTTGTTTCTCACAAAGGTGACACACTTCTGCAGAACTAATGACTTGCACCTCGTTTATTTCTAGTTAGCAGAAGGTGACAACTTCGTGCAATTAAAGTAGGATTAGGTAAAAAATTAAGACAAAACCAAAATTGGGGGGAGACGAGGACAAAGTGGAATAATAAATCAGCAGAAAAATCACAAGACATTTGCTTTTTCTGATTGACAAGAGGAAAAAATCTGTGCACTGCCAGTGACATTTTTAATAATTATGGCTGCTGCTTGGAATCATAGCACCTGTATATCTTCCAGGATGATTATACTACGAACTCCTGACTAAAATACAGTCTTTAAATTAAGTGAAAATCACTTCCCCACAAGCTTTCCTTTAGCATTATAATTTAAATCCAGTATAAATGCCAGTTTGGTCAAACTGGTCTTTAAGAGGTCACTTAGTCTATTTCCTGCTTGAAGTAGAATCAACTGTATCTAAACTGCTCCTGTCAGTCCTTTGTTTTTTAAAAACCTCTGGCAAGGCAGACCCACCACCTTTTGCATGCTGTTTTTATGTCCAGGTACTCCTACATTGATATTAGGTCTTCATTACAGCAACTGAAGTTGCTTTCCATAACTACCAACTCTGGACTAGCAACAATTGCCTTATTTCCTTTGCATCAAGTTTCTTCTATATCCGAAGATCTTTTCCTTTCTTTCCTCCTTCCTTCAAAGCACATGATCCTCAAAGTGGCTACATCTATTGTGAAGAACTGCTCCTCATCCAGTCTTTTTTCCCCCACAGATTAGCTGCTTATGCCTACTAAAGCACTGTACCTTGCAGTTCTCATTATTAAATTACATGATATTTTTAAGGTCACTCCCTATTTGCCCCCATCACTTAGCATTCTAGTCCTGTCTCCAATGTGCCTACAAACCCTTTCCTCCCCACTGTTAACTCCAAATGCAGTGTTTATATGCTCTAGGCCAGTATCCTCTTCAATAAGGAAAACATCAATTGCTAGGGACTGTCAGATGATTCTCTACAGATTCTTCCAACCTGAAAGTGACTCACTGCTAACTACAGGTCACTTTGGTGTTTCATCAAAAAACTCTTACCCCTCCTTTGTTTCTGAAAGTGATGCTTACAATGGAAGTTTAATCATTGTCAACTAAACTTTAGGAACTAAAGTTCCTAAAAGGTCTGGCCAGTCTCTTTTACAGTAAGTGCTGTAAAATTAACAACTGCTCCAGCCACAGTTCTGAACTAGGTAACAGTATAGTGCACTCTCTGCACAGGGAAAATTAATCCAAATTAATGCAAGCAGGCTAGGACTCATTTATCACCGGCACTTACCGGCTCAAAGTAAGGCATCAGTGTAAAGGAACAGCACAGTTCCTGGATAGCTTAATGCTACACATGCCCCTGTCCGAGATGGCAACTGGACATCTCTGCTCCTGCCTACTCAGCCCTGAACTCAGCAAATATACTCAAGGTATTTTTCATGATCTGTGTTCATTACCTGTCTCAAAATGTTCCACATCTATGCCAACCCGAGTTACACCAGCACCAGGAAATCTCCACACATCAGTTTCAGAGGAAGTAGGTAATTTTACACAAAGAGTTTGATGTCATTTAGCTGATTCTCTTGTATTTGCACTTTGTAAAATCGAATTTGAAGTAGGTGTCCCAAGTGTGTAACAGTAAAGAAACTGATCCACAGAGACAAGTCAGTCTGAGGGGGAAGCATTCAGTGCTAGGACCTTGCCACACATACTGTTTATCACAAACTAAGCATGACAGGCTGGCAGTGGTGAGGGATGCACAGTTTGAGCGTAAAAAGAAAAAAAATATATATACGTGGCATATTTTAGTCAGTTTTATCACAGAGCCTGAAGGGCCTTTGTACAGTTATACAAATGGATATCCAAAAAAGCAGATTTGTCCTTAAGTCTAAGACCCATTACTTGGCATTTTTCACAAATTTTTCCAAAATATTGCCTAAAGAATTGTTCAAAAAACTGGTCTGTCAGGCTTTTTTATTCTTTCCAGATAAAACTTAAGACATAATGAGCATCAGTTCTTTAACATCAGTAGCTGAATGAAAAGAGTTTGAACTGTTTCTGCAACTTTAAAGTAGACAGACAACCATGATTATTTTTGTACTCATTTTGACAGTAGTGCTATTGAAAACTAGTGAAATATCTATATAATTTTTGGACTAACACACAGACGTTTCAGGTAGGACACTACTGTGGACACTGCTCACACAAGTGTCAAACCTGCAAATCTGTAGGCATGAAAACTTACTCCCATGAGTAGATATGTTGATTTGTGTTGCATAACCTTCCCCTAATTACGCCACTGAGAATACTTGCATGAGAAATTCACTGTGTGTGGGCTGATAAAAAACCTTGGTTTATAGCTTGCAAGAGGTCAATACTAGCAGAGGGGAAAAAACCCCAAAACTTGAGGCATTTTAAGTTAGTGGATCTGTCATCTAGTCTCAACTGAAAAGAAAGTAATTTAAATATTCTCACAATTCAAAACGTTCAGGAGTTACACAATCTTTCACTATCGCATTTTTTAAATGAAAATATATTAAATAACAGTGCACTCTAGCTCTACTTAACACTTAAATGTTTTACTGAAATGCCTTTCTAAATTTGCATCATCCCTCTTAAGCAGTTTCACTCACTACCATCAAATAAGGTAAAAGCCACTCTGTAACATAAAGGTTGTTACTACAACTGGACAGAAATAGAAAACCACCAAAAACAGAGACTTCTGATTGCTATGCTAAATCATATCACTCTTTCCTACTCTGACCTGGACTATAGCCTTCTAGTTAGAAAAAGGGAAGGAAGAATGAGCATGGAAGAAAATGCTTAGGAGAAATAATTCTAGATAAATCAGAGATAGCCAATACTAACAAGTGGAATTTTAATATTCATTTCAGAGTTACTTAAAACACGCTTTTACAGGAGCCATGAACCCTCTCCATTGTATTTTTTTAACGTAAACGTCTGTATAGGGAAGGAAGTGTTAGAAATAATTGTGTGGGTTTGTGTTCTCGAAACCATTCTGCGAACTTCAGCTTTCTTTTCATGTAGAATGCATTTATTGCACTCGGTGCTGACAAAGTGCTGGGCAGGGAGAGACAATAAAAAGCATAATGTAAGTGTCAGAAGATACATTATCAAGTAGAGTTTGGGTGATGGTTTTTTCAATTTTGCTTGTACAGCTTCAGCACAAGCACTTGTGCACATACTCTTAACATAACTCTCTCTTACATACCTTAATCAACTGCTCCTCTATAGGGAACCATTTAGTGCTCACAACTGCATTTTCACTGCAGAGGTAGAAACCAGAAAAACTGACAATTTTTTTTCTCATGGGGATTCAGTATTTAGTAATATGAAGACATTTGCCCAACAAGAAATTAACAGAATAACCACAAAACTGGGGGACTTAGACTGACCTGAAAAGTCAACAGCTTGAGTGGAAGGAAAAAACCATGTACACATGAAGATGGGCACACACTTGTGCTACTGTATAAAGGCCTGCTATTTGACTGTATGCAAAATATTCTTTCTCCTCCTGATTTCATAAAAGCAACAGAATGCTTGGTTTTGACAAAGGGGAGATGGAAACTTACTACATTTGAGAGACAAAGGAATGGATTTACTTATTCATATCCTGGTGTGTGTGGCAAAAAGCTTTGTGTGAACAATGCCTGCTCTGAGAGGAAAGAGGAAAAACCCAGCAGAGTTCATCTGAATCACCTATTTAAACCATTTAAGCAAACTTAGACGATTTTTTTTTTCTTCTCCCCCCCCCCCCCTCCCCCGGGGGCAAATTAAAGGGAAA
>VZRX01003942.1:0-10927 GCA_013398075.1 Notiomystis cincta | reverse complement strand
GGGCCGGGCAAGGACAAAGCGGCGGCCCGGGGATGGCGGGGGGAGATCGCCCCTGGACGGCCGCTCGACCCGGCCGGGAGCCACCGGAGCCGTCAGCTGAGCCCGGGTCCCGAGGGGCCCCCGCCTCCAGCCCGCCGCGGGACTCGCCGGGCCGGTGCCCAGCAACGGCGGTGCCCGGGGGGTCCTGGGGTCCGCAGCCCTCGGCCTCGTCAGCCTCACACCTCGCACGGCTCGGCTCGAGCCTTGCCCCCGGTGCCAGGGCAGGATACGCAGGAATGGGACCCTTGGTGCTTTCCCACCGCACCAACAAATGCCTGCCCTTGGCACTTTGTCGCACGTGGGAGCGGGAGAAACAGCGGCCACCCTGCAGCCTCCCCACTCTGAGTAGGAGTATTCGGCATCAAAACCAGAGTTACTTGTTCCGCCGGCAGCCAGAACACCAAATCGCAAATGTTTTACAGAGGAAGGGGGATAATTGATAGCAATGTGGTGTCACAGGAGGGTGGTTAGCATGGAGACGTAGTTTATTTTCTGGCCCGTCCCGAATGCACGGTGCTGGTGTGCACTGGAACAGCTTCTTACACTGTCTCCCCAAAGCAATGCACCAATTTAGAGAATGTAAATACTCCAGTCTTAGAGCCTGATCACACTGGCAATAACATCCAGTTTCTTTATAGAAGATCTCGTCTATCTATCTGTGAAAAGGAGACAAGGTTGAGGTGGCGGATAACTGGATTCTGCAGAGAAGAAATTAACAATTACTATAAATGTTTGTGGCATTGACATGAAATCTCAAGACTAACAGTTGCTGTCCAGCACAGGGGCTATTGCCTAGATGGCTTTTACTTCAAGGGCTTTCATTATCGTCATCCTAATGACTTAAAACTACCGTGTTTTCTTAGCTTGTGGAAGATCCAGGGGTCAGAGAGCATATACCATGCTCTTGAGGGAATAAACAATTGGTGTGTCAAGGAATACCCTTCTCTGGGTAGTTGAAGTTAGCTCTGTTGAAAAGTGTGCTGGAGATTTGGCAGGAAAGTCGAATGATACGATGTGGAGGAATACTGGAGGTTTGTTTGTTAAAGTAGGCTATAGAGAATTCCCAGCTCACCACTACAGGCAATTTGCCCCTGAGGTATGCTGTAGAAAATTCCTAGCATAAACAGTATCTGGCATGATGAGCAATCTGGGCATAATTAGTAAAAGGGAAGCACAGCAATATCAAAAATCTATCAGTCAGCACTGAGAGCCTTTCCCACTCCTCCCTTCCTCCCATTCTGTTGATGCTTAAAATGAAACTTGCTGGAACTTTGAAAGTCAGGATTAAGTCTTTAAAATTTTATTTCAGGTGAAAATTTGCAATCATCCCCAAAAAAGCAGTAGAAGAATATGCATCTAGAGAGTGAAAGTAAGTAGATTGGCCAGGAGTTGTACACCACTTTGGCAACTACATGTGTGGCTTTTGTGGCTTTCAGGGTACAAAATGAAAATTAAGAAAGCCCATTTAACGGAGACTAATAGAAAAACTATTCTAGATTTCATTTTTTTCCCAGCATTTTGTACTATATTAAAATGAACTTATTGCAGGAATGTGTGGACATAACAGAAATTTATTTGATTGAATATTCATTCATTTGACATCAGGTCTCAAAGGATGATATGAGGTCCTATGAGGTCGTATGTCCCTTGAGTATGTTTGTGATGTTGTCATCCCCAGAAAGAAGGCTGTGCTGAAAGGTGCAGTTTGAAGGAGAGGGAGAAATGCCAGTTTTAGTGGCAATTGTAACAAATCTATGTATAATCATCTCTGTGCCTTTTCATATCCCTTGTAATTTGACTTCAGTGTAATTTTAACCGGTGTGCCCACCATGAATGTGTTTTCTCTGTCAGTTTATTTTGTGCTCAAATTGTGGAAGTGCAGCTGGCATTGCAGAGCCTTCCTAAGGAAGTCCTGGGCACTCAGGGTGAGGCCTAAATCTTTTTTTCCCAATCAGTTGCCTTTGTTGTGTTTGGTTCCTTTGTGTTCTTTGGAGGTTTTTTTTCAGAAGCCCTGTTTGCAAAGGTGATAGATTGGTGGATGTTTTTTTTGTGCAGCCCAGTGTCTTTTTGGGTCTATCTCCCTCCCTGTTCTGTCAGAGCACAGGTATGAAGTTTGTGTTAGCACACAAAAGTTGAACAGCTGCCTCGGGCTGCACAGACATCTGAAAATATTTTTCTAGGTTTTGGAATTCACAGTTGAGTCTCCTCCATCTGATATGAAGTTCTTAGAGAGCAAACAATGGGAACAAAACTAGGTGAAAGGCATTTTGATCTCCTGCCCTCAATCATTTTAAGGGTGTACAGATGGTAAAATAGGCCAGAATACATTTTTCATGATTAAGAGCAGCTCAACTGAAAATAATACTCAATATTTACAGTTGTATACTTCATCTTCTTTATCACAAAGTCATTGTTTCCTGACAGTAAATTCATCTCCACCTAGCAATGCATATCTCTGTCCTAAGTGTATCCACATTCCAGATTGTGTTAAAGCTGGAGCCCTACCACAGCACCCTACTGCAGTGCTACAGATAGATGGGCACAAGCTGCAGAACCAGGAAATGAATAATTTCTTTATTTTTTTTAAAAGTGGATGGGGTAAAATTTAGATTTTGTTTTTATTAGTAGTTAGTGTCACAGTAGCAAGTAGTGCTCCTTGGGAGGTAGCTCTTGTTCAAATATTCAGCATGTCTTTTCCCAGGATAATTAACAGTTTTAACAGAGAGTTCTAGGAAAGCAGATTAGGCAAAAATCTTGGGCCAAGAAGGGATGTAGTGACTTACAGAAGGGAGTACAGGAGGCCTGCAGTAGCTGCAACTCATCCTGTCGTGCCTTCACTGTAAATGGGATTATTCTTACATTGTCATGCTGTGATTCTTTGGGGTTTATGAAGGAAAAATAAGCCCCTAAGGAACAACGTCCCTACTATGCTTCATTTGTGTTCTCAAGAATTCAGAAGAACAGTGGAGGTAAGTTTTTTGAGAAATAAAGTCAATGTGGCAGTGGACAGGAACCAGCCATTAGGAAAGCACCTCCTGGTCCCTTTGTCAGTTGGTGTTTAGCCCATCTGTTGGCTTTGTGTTGCCACCTTACAAATTTTGGCATGGGAATATGGTGGAGGAATGATGGGGAGGGGGCTGGGCAGAAGAGATGAAGGCAAGAGCCAGAACACTGCTGTGCTTCAATTGTTCTTGTTTGAAGGATGACTTCAGCAATAATGTTGAGACTGCTGTAATGCAGCCTGTCATGAGGCCTGGAGCTTGGGATGCTTACAGGACTTTCCAGGGTATCTTTCCTTCTCTGAATCCTTACGTGCTTGAATAGAATCTGGAGGAGAATGTTACCAACTTTTTTATTTTAACACAGGAGTTAGCTGTTTAGCTGGGATTCTTTATATCATTGAATACTGCTGTATCTAAATCCATAGAAAAATACTTAGCATGCACTAAAGCACTACAGATATTAATTAATCTTCATCATAATCCTAAGAAATAGACAGTAAGTCCTACTGTTTGGTATACAGTGTATTTGACAGCTGTATTTTACACGCTGAAAGACTAAATGGTCAGTTGAGTACTGGTTTTTAATGGGCAGATTAGCATTCAGTACTTAAAAACATGACAGATAAATGCATGTTCTTGATGCACAAAGTCATCTGGAGATGTTTGTATTACAGTGTTCCCATGGAGTTCTTGTGTTCTGTTGTGTAAATTCTTTCCTTGTGTGTGGATTACTGATGCAAGAAGGGAAACACAGTGGCCCCTTTGGAGTTTCTGTAGTCATTCATATGAATCCAGTATCTGTGTGTGTCAAATGAGTACCAGTGCTTTAAATACTTTATTTTTTTGTTGAAAGCAGCTTGTATTCACCAGCTTTTAATTGCTATAGTTTTCATTTTACTTGGAAAGCTTTAGGAAAAACAAGAAAAATTAGAGAAAATTCAGGTGGAATTGGTCTTTGGCTACTGGACAACAGTAATTTCTATTTCATAAGGATATTTCCCTCAGTGAATAAGCATTATTTCATCTGTAAGCAAGAGGATTTTTTCCCCTTGAAATTTTAATTGTAAATTCTCCTTGATGCATAATTTGTGTAGGTACAGTTGTTTAATGCATCTAATTTTTAGTAGAGTGTCTTGAATATTCGACTACAGTAAAATATGAATACTGGCAGACTTTTACCTGTACCAGAGTGTGAGAACAATAAGTCTATAAGGAACTTCATAATTGCCATGAAATGCTTCTGTGGTGTATATTCAGCAGTATAGTGTGTAAATCATAGTTTAGGGAGAACATGGCTCTAGAGATACAGCCCTGGCAGACCAGCACCTCTGGAAAGCTTTCAGTATGAAATCTGCCCCTTTTCTGCACATGGGGTGTAATAAAATAGTGTTGTCATTCTCAGTGTGTGTGATAATCTGCTTTGAAAGCTGTTATGGTGAATAATGTTGAAGGCCTAGTAAAAATTACATTTCCCTGTTGCAAATAGAGACATTCCACCCCTAAACTATCTCAGATTGAATTATGTGTAAGTCTACACACAAGCATATGTCTTAGTGCTATCTGCAGACTGCTTAGATTGGAAACCTTTGGCTCCATAAAAGCTCTGGCTCCAAAAGACCAAAGTTTGAGTGAAAGCAGAAAGTGAATAGGCTGGTAGTAATAAAGCTGATATCCTCATTCATGCCAGCCAAGGGAAGGCAAGATAATTATAAAGTCAAATTCACTTGACCAAGTTGAGGTCAGAAAGAAACATACACACGAGGCAGACATTATTCATAAGCTGATGGATGTTTTTATAGAAAAGTAATAATTAAAAAGTACATGACTAAATTGGCCCATCCTGAGTGTGTTATTAAGAAAAAGGATCCTGGACAGCTCCTTACTGCCTCAGTCTGACTAACCTATTTACTACCCTGGGGTTAGGTGAGTAAAAGATTTCCTTCATGGCCTTTAGGGTTCGTGACAATTGGCACAGATAGTTTTATCTGGCTTATCAGCATTTTGACACTTCAGTTCCCATCAAGCTCTTCAAATTCTGATATCCCATTGATGAAGGAACCTATCAGCATTTAAAGAACATCTTAAAAATTTCCTGAGAGCCGTCACACCTTCCAGTGATGAGTCCCAGTGCTTTACATTTGCCTGCCTGAAAAGCCAGGGACACTTCTGAATGCACCCTAATTATAGGGTAAGGCCTGTACATATTTCCCATTATCATGTCTGCACTGGATAAAGACTGGCTTGACTGATGCTGTTTTGCAAAAAAGAAAAGCAATACCCTTTTTAGCTTATGAAGATCAGGATTACTGAAGACTCCTGTGGAGCAGCTTTGTGGCATCTTGCTTTTCGACTAGGAACAAAACATTACTGCATTTGTTCACTCCCTTCATGTAGAGGAGCCCTAACCTCCTACAAAGGGACAGGAAAGTCAAGTCAGGCCCTATCATGATAAATCACCCCTGCAAATAACTGGGCAGGGCTGATCTTCCACAGCTCTGACTCGAGTGTGGTGGGCAGTCTCTGCCTCTACAATAGGAGGTGCTGCAGCTCCCAGCATTTTCTTTTGTGCTCTGCTCAGTGGGACTCGTTCCCACTGTGGGACTTGTGTCCAGTGTTTCCAGCTGCAGTGGGAGAACAGATCTCCACCCACAGTGGTGGTGGGGACTGACAGGGGAGGACAGCCCTAGCTAAAGACCTCCCACATATTTGATCTATTACCTCCTTATGCTGGAGCAGTCATATCCAAGTGGAGAGCTTGAGTGGTGAGGTCTTAAATAATTGCAGCTAAAGCCATCTAAGATGGAAAGTCAGGCCCTGGAATTACACTGGCAAAACTCAAGAGCAGAAAAGGATTGTATCCTCAGGGCAAGTGGAGGCCTTCTGTTTGTCATTCAGCATGTTGAAATGTTTCTCTGAGTGGTGAAGTGGTGCAAACTTAGAAATGAGCTGCTTTAATAAAAATGTAATTTCTCTCACCCCTGTCTGTGTGATGTCAAGATGTGACTATCTTCAAGTAGCTCATTTATTATCACCAGCCAGAAATCTTTGCACAGGAAAGAAGTTATGATTAGCAGGTGTGAGACCAGTATGATTTTAGTCTTGTCCCATGGTTTCAACAACAAACTCTCCTTTGAGCTTTTGTTTCTTTTTGTAATGAGAATTTCTGTTTTACAACTTGGAGCAGCGTCCTCTTTCTGAGTGAGAACTGAACCAGGCTCTCTGGAGTCCTTCACTGCTGCTTGGCTGCCTGAGTAGCAGCTGATGGATGAGTGTCCTTCCTGGCCAGCCACTGTGCTGTTTCTCCTGCGCTCCCAGCAGAGAATGAGAGGCCAAGGATGTTGTCCATGCCCCTGTGGAGCACAGCTGCACTGCTGACTGAAGTTATTTCTCAGGTTTTTTTGGTCTTAAATACCCATTGTGTCATTTCCCTACCTTTATTCACATGTATGTCAACAGACTGACATTGTGTTTTCCAGTGCAGTAATCCCAACTGCTACTGGAGCCCTCCTTCACAGTGTGGCACTGCAGTTTGTGCTTTTACTTACAATATTTAATAAATATGTAAATTAATCTGCTCCATCTCTTCAGGTAGGAGACTTGTATGGCTGCACTTGTGTACCACAGATTGTGATATTCACAAAGGTGGCACAGTGGAGCAGGAACTTGAGGTGGAAGTTTAGCATGTAATTAGCACAAGGAAAGTGTCAGTTAAAGCCTAAGTTTAAAATGTTTTAGTGTCTCCAACTGAGGTCGGACTGAAATGATGCTCCTGTGTTCTGTGCAACACTGGTGAGAAAGTGTGAGAAATTCAAGCTTAATTCATGCCAGCTCTGCTTGGATCAGACTAACTTTAGTATTGCCTATTCATACTGGAATTTCTAACAGTTATCATTTACTACCATTTATTATGTTTTCAGTAATATTTAATGTGAATATTAACATACTGTAGTTTTAAGAGAGCTTTTTGGTTAAATAAAAATAGAGAGGACTGTGCTTCGACAGAACAAATAAGAACATGGTGCTAACTTCAAAACAGCAGAAAAAATATGCCAGTGAAGCTGCTTCCACTCATCTAACATCAAAAGATGACTTTACTTTGTACTGTATCCATGATCTTGAAAGCCACGAAAAAATTTCTCAGGGGTATTCTTATTCCTAAGTTACCTTATGTTGTTTTAATTAATTAGCTAAATGGAGATCATTATTCCTGAGGTCTGCTTATTTTTGTCTCTCTTTCAGCTATGTGTGAGAATGAACTTCTGGCCTTTGCTGTCAGGCTGATCATGATTTTAAATAATAATGTTCTTGCTAGTAGACTGTATTAATCCTACTGGTGGAAATTTTAAGAGAGAACATCTTGGTCAATCAAATTAATCTAATTTAGTGCTGAACCGGAGCACAGGTTAAAGTTAAGTGTTATAAACAGATGGCCAGGTTGTTTCGAAAAAGCTAGCAACTCCCATTAATGTTTTACATATGATATCTCCTAATATCCAGTATACAGTTTTCTGATGTGCTGGTGTGGTACTTTACTGTCTCAGCATCAATCAAGGATAAAGGAGATATACAACCAAAATGGTTCAGTTAATCAGAAGTATCAGCATATCTATTTTATAATTTTACAATGTGCATTTTAAGTCTCCAGAAAAAAAAAAGTGGGTTTTTTTCTATTTACTTATCCTTCTCAATCTTCACATTGAAGTATTATGGTGCTAATACAGCTCTGGCTAAAACACTTGTTTGATATCTCTTTCAATAAAGAAATCCTGAAACAAGCAAAACTCTTTTTAATTATATATCATTTTTCATTGTTTTCTTGTACCAAGGAAGAAGTCAAGTCAGTCTTTACATTCAAAAATTTATCTTTCACAGAGTTCTACCCAACAAGCAAACGTGTACATGGAAAAAGAGTTTTAAAAGTGCAATGCAACTTCTTTTCGTTGCATTATTTCTTAGCAGTTACTGTGCTATTGATGGGGTCATCCTGAACTCTCAAAAAGCACGGTTCATACAGCAGCAATGTCCAGCAGAATAGGAAGTGCTTTTGTGCCTGAGGCTCAGGGCTAACAAGGGATAATCTCTGGTTCTGCCCCCTGTAACAAAGAAAAATGAGAAACGAGTGGGAGAACTCGCAGTGAATGTGGAAGGACTGCACTGTAAGGAGCCCTGAGCATATTTACCAGAATAGGTCAACCTTCTTTGGTGGGCAGCAGTCACAGGACTTAGTATCTTTCAAAGGAGATGACAGATTTCTGGGAAAAGGCTCTCCCTAGAAATGTACAAAATTCCTGTTTCTGATTTGGGGTGATGCCTGTCCACCTTTGCTGCAGAATCCTTCAGCACTTGGCCAAGGAGCTGAGAGATTGCCAGGATCATATCTGAAGAAGCAAACCTGTATTTTGTTCAGAACTGTGCTCAAGTTAGAAACATTTCCTCATATGACAGAACTTTCAACCAAAAAATAAATAGCTCTTTTCTGCCAGGCATTAGAAAGGGGAGATTTCTATTCTGTCTTCAGGTGTACCTGTTCACTAACAGTTACCCTGCTGCCTGGAATCCGGGAGGTTTGCTTCCCTCTGTAGGCTGGCCCTCCACAGAATTTGGGTCAGTTTCAGAATATCATTATTCAATTTAAAAGCTTTGTTTTCTAGTCACTACCTGGAACAGCTTATTTTCAGACAATGTTCTCTCCTGCCATCTGCTTTACATTATGAGCAATGTTTCTCCTGAACTCCTGGGGAAGTCTCATGACAGTAGAAGACATAGAAGGCTTCTGAGCCCCTTGCAGGAACAGAGAGGAATGACCACAACATTCAAAGTCTTCAGGGTAAAGTATAACATGTTATTTTAGCTCTGCTAGCCCCACAATGTACTCAGCTTAAAGCATCAATGATGAAAAGAGGAAAGCAGAAAAGGTCAGAATGCAGAGTGAGAAGAGGAAATAAGTCAGGTAAACCCTGTCTGGGGAAAGGAAAGAGCGAATTTAGAATAGTGGCCTGTTGTAATATTGGTTATTAATTTGTGAGAGAAGATCATATACTGTGGGAAAGGGCAGCAGAGATTGACAGATGAGATAGATAGCATTGCTACACTCTGACCCCAGAGCCACAGAACCATTCTGTGTCTGAGTTCCCTCATCTGTAAAATGAGAATTGTTCCTATTTATGTGTCAGGGTCCTTGGAACCATTAATCTGTGCATATGGTTTGTGCTTATTGAGACCACCAGTTGGAAATACAGAATAACCTGTGTCCTCAGGGCTGTCTTTTCCATGGCTATGTAATCTAGCCAAAGTAATTTAAAAAAACCACGTACTGTCAATTCAGAGTTTGTTGGAAAAGAATCAGTTTTAAAAATCAGAAGAAAGGATTGTTGTGAAACACATCTAACTTTAAGGCAGAGGAGCACTGCTAATGCCCTCCCTCCCCATTTTCATGAAGCACAATCAAGCCTCAGACTTGACTGCTCAGGCTCCTTGTAGGACTGTTCTCGAGAAATAAAATGGACATTTTCTTTTGAAGGAGTTATTTTCTTTGCAAGAGCTGAAAATGAGATGCCAACCTTACCGCTTCCCTCTGTATCATGTACTTTTCCTGCCACCAAAAGAGAAGACTGTTCAATAGTTGCTGTCATAGGGAAGGTCAAACTGGCATTTTTTCTGGAAAAGTGCAATAGAGAAATGTAGAGATCACAGCTCTGTAGGGGTAGGTGTTGCAAATAGATCTGTAGCCCTTGTGCTCCTCTCCTGGTGTCTGCCTTTCCACAGTTATGCAGGATGGGACTTGCACCAGCAGTGTGGCTGTGAGGAGTGTGGTGGGCATGGGCAGTTGTGGAGAGGATTGCTTTTACATCATGTTCAGCACTACCCACCACGACATTCTTAATAGCAAGGAGAGTACAAGAGCTGATGAGATCTTCTGGCCCTCATTAAACCAGTGTCAGGAAAGGATTAAAATAATTCAGTTGCATTTTTAGGTTTTAAATTAACATTAAACTCACAATAAATGACTAAATAAAACCAAAGACCTTTTCATCCTCAGATCGGGGTAATTGTAATCTTTACAATTATTCCCACTTTAATAGCATTTCCAAATCAGTTATAGTGTCAGTGACTACACACATTTAGTGATTATTAGTTACTTGTTAGCTGTCACAGAGCTCCATAACTTCTCTCCCCATGACCTCTTTCCCAAGGCAATCCTGGAGCATGAGCCTTCTTTTACTGAAGGTTATTTCCCAGCATTGTTCCAATATCTATTCTGAACAGCTTCTCATTCTTGCAACATCCTTTCTTTTTGCCCTCTCTGCTCCATCTTGGAGAATATCAATGACATCCAGAGCCTGTGATCGCTGCCATCTCTTATGTCACCTGAAATATATAGATTTTCTTTCCTTTTGTAGGTTCCATTGCTTGCATCATTCCTCTGTGGTCCCACAATTGATATTCTCCACAGGAGAGTTCTTCAAACTGTTTGTTACAGCCCCCAACAAGCTTCCAGTGGATCACAGGAGCTGTGAATTTTTAGACTCTTGAAGAAGCAATGAACTACTTTGACTTCCTGGCAGTCTACATCTGCAGCTGTTATATAAAGCTGGTTTTCACTTCCTTGCCTTGGAAGTGCTGAGCAGATGCTGTTTCCTGAGAGAAGTGGAAGGACCAAGTGGATAACGTCTCCTCTGAGATGCCCTCCTCTTTTTCCTCACATAATTTGCGTGAAGATGAATGAATGTTCTTGCAAATAATTTGAGATGATATCCTCCAGAGGGTCAGTTGTTAAGCAGTGTCAATCTTTACTCCCCAAAAAGCTAGTTTTTAATCTCCATATTCTCATCCATTCTATATGGTTTCTTTTTCTCCTTTCTTTCTTTCCTTTTCTCTTTCTTTCT
>VZRX01003939.1:148138-173833 GCA_013398075.1 Notiomystis cincta | reverse complement strand
CACACTGTAGGTTATATTTAGAAATCTACTACAAAATTTTACAGTACTCAGTGCCTATGTAATTTAATAACCTTGTTTATGTCAACTGACAGTTCTGTTCACGTTACTCAAACATTTGATGTCAAGGGACTTTGGTTTCTAAAACTGTGTACCTTATAGTGGTGTCCATGCATTCCATGATGAACATTGTTCAGCAAACCACTTAAATTGTGAAGCTTGCCATAATTTTTTTTTTTTTTTTTTTACGTTTTGGGAAAAAACAGAATGTTTCTTTTGTGAGATACTCATAATCTATTGATTAAATAGAGCTTTATGTTTTAATTTACATACTTAATTTCGGGGAGATTCTGTGATACATTGATCTCCCTTACAGCCAAATTAAGAATGCCACCTTATAGCAAAATAGTGAATTGAGTTTCTTTGCTAATTGGGAAGTGCTTTCAGAAGAGTTGCAGAAGACCCAGGCTGATGCAAGTTTTCCCAGAGTAGGGGAAAAATATGCCTTGAAATAATGCAATTTTTCTAGGTGACTGCAATTTTTCTAAGTGACTGCAATACAGTTACTTGGAGCTCCTCTTCCTCCACCTGTTCCATCAGATAAACTGTGTCTTAGTGCTTCAGCAAATTGTACTGAACAAAAAGAAAGAAGTAGACTGAAAGAGCTGGCAGATACACTTATGATTCAGTCTACACCAGAAATGCAAGTATTCACAGCATTAGATGTAGAACCAAGGCCAGGAGCGGGTATTCACAGAGAGGAAACTCAGGAAACCACCAAAAACATTTCACAATTTACATAAATTCTTGCAGGCTGGAGGAGGAGGGTTTGGTTTTGCAGGGATGTGCACGCACTCTGCTCTTGGGAAGATGAACATTCTTCTACTCCAATACAAAAAAAAGTGTACATCATTATTTTGTTTCCAGAACACCTCTTTTCCTTTTTGTTTCCCTTCTCTCTTTTCTTTTCCCCCTTTCATTTTAAAGCCTTCAGTCTCTCTAAACTGAAGCACATCTCTCTTGCTGAAATGCAGAGATACATTTTTCCTGCTGCATTTAGCTTTGCTTGGGAAAATAGCACTAGATGTGACTGTGAAATTTATATCCTGATAGCAGTACAGTTATGCTTTAGAGCCTCCTGAAACCTCTGAAGAATGAATGGAGATAGAAGCTTTAGAAGCTTTTCTTATGATCTCTAAATCCTGTCATGCATGGATGAAGAAGAACTAAAGCACCTATCAAAATTTCCTGCACATAACTGAGATGTATGAATAAGAACATGTTATATGACACTCAGTCCTCCTAGATACTAAGCACACCTCCCACTGCCCTAGTGACAGGCCCTCAGGACCACTTAGAAGATTCTTCAGAGGCATCAGGATCTACCTGAGTTGTCTGGCTGGTCATTAAGTCTTTTTCCACCATATGTGAGTTTTTTCACCATTTGCGAAAAGCACGATGACTCTCTGCTGAGTAAAACCTTTCTGTGAAGATAATTTTGTAGTTATGGTAAGCTCCAAGGTAAAATGAGTGTCATGGAGAAATAACATGGACAATAATATGCATTAAATTGAATAATCAAATAATTAGTAAGTTTGCTGAATTATTGCATTGTCAGAACTACAGCTTCATTCAGATAGCTGTGGAGATACAATCTTCCTGAGACAATAATCATGACACTTATACCTTCATCTGGAAAAGAAAGAGAGGTTCTTTGTTGGGTGATGTGATTTTCTTTTGTTCTGTTTTCTTTCTATTTTTCTGCTTTGACTGCCATCTGGCATATTTCCCTAGACTAGAGGAACAGTCATGTGGCTGAAGCTGTTGCCAACGCCACTCCTGCAGCCAGCTGCTCGTGGCATTTGTACATAAGAGAGGCAGATTCCCTCCTGCCAGATAATAGTACTCCAAGCCACTAAACTCCTGGGAACTGGGCTGGAAGTGGGATATCTCTCTTAAACAGCAGTTTTCAGGAATCCCTTCTCTAAGGGGATTTCTTAATTATGTCAAAGCTCTCTTAGTGAGAAGAGTGTAGTATTATAACATTTTTGTTATTACAAGCTTGGTGATGAAATGAAAATAGAAACCAGATTAAAGTTTATTATTTTGCTTATTAGGCATTACAATCCCAGCCCACTGGAAATATCTTGGTTCTATTTGATCATCCATTCAATATTTTTTGGGAAACAAAATATTTGAATACCTAAGTATGAACTTTTCTAGTGAACACGATGAATCACACATTTGATTTCATATTTTGCTTTTCACAGTATATAATTCATAGAATGCCATTGTCACCACTAAATGGGATATTTTGAACCTCACTCAGACTTATTTTAGACAAATTTACGTGCCAAAATATCATCTACCCAGTTCAGACATTTGGCAATATTGACTTGAAGTCTTGGGAAAAGTGGCAAAATAGTGAGGCACATTGCAAGTCAGATTAAGTAGCAGTAGGAGAGCAGGTGCATGTGAATCACACTTAACTCTTTGTGTTGCTGCAGACTTACCTCCTTGTCAAAACTGCCTACAGAGTCCCTGATAGCGAATAAATATATAGTCTCAACACCATTTCCTAACAGCTCAGAAAGTGAAGCTCCAGTACTTAGGTCACAAAAAGCAACAAGAAACTGCAGAGAAGTAAAATGTTCATAAGTTTCAGTATTTGATTAAAATTTTTTTGACATAGCTGATCATCGCACAGTTAGGTTAGGTGAATTTATCACAGTGGGACAGGTTGCAGCTGTCAGTGTTTCTTATTGATGCTTTGGATTAGTGTTACCTGAGTGCTTATTCAGTGGGGTTTTGTGGTTTTTGCTGCTGCCTTGGAGGTGATTTAATTAGTGTGAAATAAACAGGGAACAGAAGTATATCTATAGGTATTTTATCAATAAGTTTTTTCTAATTTGTGCTTAATTGCATTCTGGCAGCCAAAGCCAGATCTTCTATGAATAACCACAGGAAACATTCTTTTATACACAGGGAAGTAAGCTATGATGACTAGTGTTTACAATAAATAAATGGCTGGTCTTTACTGCTGGTGGCTGAAATGCCCCCACACAAAGCCAGCCTTTGAGATGGGGCTAGACTCAGATACTAGCCCCTCTTGGGATGCAGAAAAAGAGTGCATTAACCATAAACACCAGGAAATACTCAGTTTGATTTACAAATTGTAGATGTCCATGAATATTTATGTAAATGTCAGAAGTATCTGACTTGCAATTCCCTGATGTATCACAAATTCTGGGAGCACTATAAATAGACCTATCATTCAATCTGATACCGAATACATAAGGAACAAGCTGACGCAAGTGCAGCATGTACCATGTCCAAATGTTGTAATTAATTTCTAGATACCTCATTAAATAAGAAAAGTAGTACAAGGGTAACATATTAATGTTTATTTTATGGCTTTCTAGAATTTGCTTTATTCCATTGTGGATCTGAATAGATTTTTTTTTAATGAAAACCTGGCATTTCCTATTGGAACTAGTAAATCCAATTTATTTCTGTGCCCTAGAAACTTAATAATCTTTGGGTCATTTTGTGTTTCTGTTGTCTCTATGAAAGCAATTTGTGAGTGTTAATTGAAAACTTCTCTAATATGCTGAAAAGTAATTTAATGCTCTAAAGCACCTTTCTTCATGGGGCAACAAAGGAAAATAAGAGTGAAAAAAAGAGGCTCCTGCCCAGTTATAGGGGTCTGGCACAAACCAAAAAGTCTGGTGCCCTTAGCAGTAGGGTAAGTTATACTTCAGCACATGGGTGGTCCATGCGAGCTAATCCAGCTCTTGGTCTCTGCCAGAAGTCAGCAGCAAATATTAGAATGAGAACAGTAAGAAACATGGTGGTTACAGTATAATCTTCCTTGAGGGATAATCTCCTCATCATCTTCAGTAGTTCTCTGTGTATGAGTATGCCAGAACTCTCCTTATTGTGTATTACTTAGCCTAGAAAGTCTGAGTGTTGCTGTGAGGCGCTGTTAAGGAATGAAGGCTTACTCTTCGCATAGCATAGGAAAAAAGGTGTCTTTATTATTTATTACCAGTTTATATAGGTTCTTGAAAGGTCACCCAGATNGAAGGAAGAGAAGGAAAATTCTCACGGGAAGGGTCTGTGCCAGCCACATCTGAGTATTTTACTTATTCACACCAAATGTTGATCATTATACAATAAAAATATTGCTGAATTTTTCTCTTCTGCAGTATGTTTTGACCCTCCTATAGATAAACTCTATGCAATGTGCAAGCTTTTCTCCATCCTGGTGTCTAATTTTCCCTTGAAACCCAAGGATTTTTTGTTTTAAATATTTGTAGGCCACTTTTTTTCATCAGTTTTCTAAGATTTTCATGTGGAAAAATTTTGTGTCCATATCATTCATGTTGCCAATCTCTTAACGCCTCCTCCTATCACAATGCCCTTTCTTGTGCAGAGTGACCAGGAGCAAATACAGAGCTTCTGATGAGGACAGATGATCTAGAATTATAATACTACTATTCTCATGGGAAAAAAATAACCAAACAATGCTATGAAACTTCTATTATTCTCCTCTATCTCATTTCTGATATAGATTAACAGACTTGCTGATTAACTGTTTTTAAATTGTGATCAATAACCTCTCATTCCTGGTGGTGTCTGTACTGGTCTGGCTAGATATTCCATCTTCTTGATGCTCTTGGGTAGTCTTACTTCCATTACTGTGTACTTTTCTCTTCATTATTCCCCACTGTCTTTTCTCTGAGAAGTTTACAAGGACACAGTTTTTTTGTAAAGGTAACAAGGACCATTTCAGTAGGTAGAACTTCGATCTCACTGGAAATTTTGCATTTTTAAAAGGAAAAAAAAACAACAACAACAAAACAACCCAACCTCGTGGCAAATAGTTTTACATCGTTTTCTATGGGAAGAACATTTTTAAGATAAGGAAATATTAAATATTATTCAGGTTTTCTTTTTTTATAGTGTCTCTTCTTCGGGATTTCTGATTTTGTTAGAAGGCTAGGAAGTCCTTCAGGAAATATGTCAGAATGCATGCAGCTGAATAAATGGGGGGTTTAAGCAGGAGGGGAGGCAGATGTTTCCCATCAACATACCCATAGACTTGATCATTATATACATGTGTAATATATAAACAGTCTGCACACATACAAACACACATGTGTGGGTGTATCCTACACTGAAGTGTACAAACCATCAGAACTTTTCCAGGAAGAAGCTGAATACACAGCATTTACTTTATTGTTTGTCCACATGAACTTGGTTTTCCTTTATTTGTTTTACTTTTGCAACATTTCCAGTCGATACTTGGCTCTTCAGAGACGTAGCTTTCACAGGCTTTGGTACAAATGTCTGTTGAAGTTGTAAAAGTAAATGACACAGTTGAACAAACACCAGGATCAGATAAACTCTTGTTAACACTAGCTGAAGTTGTTTAGCTAGTAAAGAAACCTGAAATGGAAAAAAAAAAACCAAACTATTTAAAGGGGATATAATTGTCTTCAGGTGGAGGTTGGGAGGCCTCACTTGTTTTTTGGTTATAACAGATGTAAATGAAGCAAAGAGACAAACATAATAAATAAATAAGTTTATAAGTCCAGTTGAAGCTACATGTGCATTACTTTGATAGATGCTATACGAATTACCCTGTGAATCCAACTCAACTCGCAGCTGCAGGGAGGTGGTCATTGCAGATGGAGCAGAATCTGCTGCTCAGACAGCTCTGGTATAAGGCACAAGCATCATGTGGCTTTATGAAAGTGATGCATTTTTTACCTTACTTCTTATGTTCTAATAGGTGTGGATGCATTCTTAAATTTACTTGTTTTTCCAGAGTATGTGAAATGTACTTAAACTTCTAGGTAACCACCCAGTTACATAATTTTTCTTTACTTCTTGCTCTTCCTCATGGCATAAAAAGGAAATGTAAATATGGTCATGCAAACATTAAATTGGAAACTCAGAGAAACCTGTTATTTTAAGCAACAAAGTTCATTTGGTTTGTATCATGTACTGGAGGCCAGATCAAGTGTTTCAACACCATTTGCACTCCATTGAACCAGGGATTGAGCAATCAGAGAATTGATAATTTGGAAACCGGGTTATGTCTCTAAAACTGTAGAAGTAAAATCCATGGAGTTAGGCACCTACTGCTGGAAAAGGAAAAAATGAAGTTTATTTAAAGCATCATATAAGAAAAACACTCCAATGAACTTGCCATGCAATATCTAGAAGCGATGAGTTCCTGAAGAGAAGTGCCACTGGGACCTGGGAACCAGGAAGAAATTTACGCTGGTCTAGCGTATGTGGTTAATCACGTGGACCTTCTGAAAGAAAACGTTGATTTTTGAAGAAATGTTTCTATTTCAAATGGAGGAAAGAAAAAAAAAAAAGATAAAAAGGGAATATAATTTCTTAGCATTGATCCTAGCATCCAGATGACTCCCTTAATGAGGTAGTCATGCAGTCTTAATGAGTGTGTAAGTGGCAAATGGTGTTTGTTCCGTGTCTGCTCTTGGCCACAGTCTTTGTTTAAGCTCTCTCCCACATGACACAGTAAAGTGTAAATTGAAACATGAACATGACATATTTGAGGCTTATCTCATTTTGGCATAAAAATACATGTAATTCTGTTTTACGATAAACTCTGCTTGGGATCATAGGAGACAAAAGGAATTCTAGACAGAGTGGTTTATGTTACAAATACAAGCACACATTAATGCCAAAATAGGGCTTATTGTTTACAGATAAAAATAAAATTATTTAAAACAGGTGGTATTTTAATTTATAGGTGGGCCCAATAGCAAAGTGCAGTGTTATGTCGTTAAAAATCTGTTTCATTACACTGACAAAATTTTCTTCTCACATACAGAGGAACAGATGTGTCTGTGATCCACAAAAGATTTAAGTTTTGCCATAACAGTTCTTCATGCTTGACTACCTCTATTATACTAAGATTAAAATATAAAGTTTTATTTATACTGTACATAATTTTCAGTCTGGATTACTAAAAGCACCATATTTTAACCAAAAAATGCATGTAATATTTAAATATAAATATGTAGTAATCCAGGTAGTGTCTGTTAAACATCGAATCATACGATGATATGCCTGCCTTATAAATGCTGAAAATCTATATGTTTTTGTAAACAAACTGTATGTTTTTGTAAAAATCTGATATAAAACCTCTTTTTTAGGTGGCCTGATGCTATCAAAAAGTGCTAGCTGCTCTGATTTCAGTGGGTACTATGTAAGCGCCCTGATTTTTCCATGGTTGAAATCTGCAGAATGAATGAAACAACCCAGAAATCTTTTCAGCTGGTGAACTGTGACTAGGTGGCGTGATATGGCAAGGAGGTTTTGCCAGGTAGGGGCCAGGCTCTTCTCCCAGGCAATAAGAAACAGGACAGAGGACAGTTTTAAGCTCTGTCAGGAGAATTTTAGGCTAAATGTTAGAAAAAGTTCTTTTCAGAAAGAGTGGCTGAGAGACATTGAAATGGGCTGCCCAGGGAAGTGGTGGAGTCACCATCCCTGGAGGTGTTTAAGCAAAGACTGGATGTGGCACTCGGTGCCATGGTTCAGGTGATGAGGTGTTGTTAGGTCACAGGATGGACTTGATCATCTCAAAGTTCTTTTCCAACCCAGTTAATTCTGTGATTTTGTGACAGGGCCATGTCAGTAATGCTAACCACTCCTGCTCTCTGGAAAAGAATATGAGGGGCCAAAATACCCTACTGGAAAGATCCTTGCTTCAGGACTCAGATGGTCCACAGTAGCACTCAAACCAAGAAGGGTTTACAGCCTTTCTATCACATTAAAATAGATTGATCACAGTTTTCTACAGGACTATATGGTTTTCTGCTCGCTCATATTACAGTACAGTCAACTCCAGTTAGTTTTAGTTATAACCTGGAGAATCACAAGAATTTGTTCAAAAAGCCTTTCTTTGTTCCTTTGTCCTCAAGCAACTAAATCTGAAAGGGTTTATCAAAACAAGAAAAGCCAGGAGCTTTCCTAAGATGCAGTTGAGATTTTCATCTAAAACCTGGGCCTTAGAAACTTTAAGGAAAATTCCAGTTTGTGAGACTGAAAATATTTCAGAGGTTAGCAAGGGAGGATAATGTGACTTTGATATCCACACCCTGAAAAATTAAGTTATCTAAAAATTCTAGTTTTCACTGCACAGAATGGAAGTGTGACCCAGAGTGGTCATTGAGATGCCTTGCTTTTTCTTCTGGGGTTCAAAGTAGGGAGCTGTTGGGGAGCGGTCTGAGGAATTCACCCAGACAAATGTTGTCATGCAAAACTCACCAGCTTCTTCTTCCTTGACATTCTTTCAAGATGTAGATTTCCCAGCTGTCTATGCAACTGTTTTAGAAAGTAGGGAAAGGAGCAGACAGTCCTGGAAAAGCTATGCTTGCTCTTTCCACTAAGAGAAAAATTTGCTGGATTTGTACTCTCTTCACCCTTTCAAAGAAAAAGCTGGTCTTTGACCAAGAAGATATTTTATAATTTGGACCATTTATTTTGAATTAATATGTTGTTCTGATCATGGTTTACAGTAGCTAATAAAAGTTTAAATGAAAGAGGATAAAAAGCAGTCAGAGGATGCAGTGAAAATGATTTATTGCAGTATAGAACTATCTGATTGATCTGCAGTTCACCAGGTTCTTAATTTTGATAAAGAGAAATGGATTATATTAGCAATTTATTGTAAATATTTTCTTCCATGATTCTTCTAAATGGTTTAGATAACATTTCCTTTTGTTGCAATATATTTATTTGATCCTGGAACATTTAATTCACCGTTAAATGTCATACGCTCTGTTACTATAAAAGGATAAAACTGCTTCCAAGTACATATTGTTTCAGTAAGACATGAGCTTGTTCATGCCAGCTCTTCGGGTTTACAAAGTCACTTCAAAATAGCTGCTTTAGAAGCTACAGTAATAATGTAAAACTCTTCGTGGTAACATTATAAAGTGTTCTTGGGCATCTACACTTGAAGCCCTACAGTGCTTTTCCTAACTTTGGGCAGCAGCATTTTTTTCATTTATACTGGATCCTCTAGGAAAGTGAAGTATGAATGCAATGTTAGAAAGTCATTGTGGTTCTGCATCCTTATGGAAAGGGATTTTTTTTCTTCAATGATTTTTACATCTTTAGTTCATCTGTATTAAATATTTTTATGTATAACGTAAATATTTGTTTTTCATTATAGTTTTTACGTGTTCCTATTCATTAAATGAAGTCAGAATTTCTGCCATGTTTTGGGAATTTATTTGTGGCTAACGAATTGCCTGCTTTAGTTACCTTCTTTTTGTTTCTTTGGTCACTAAGGATATGTACTAACACTATAACTTCATTTACCATTGGTAGATTAACACTTGGTTGATATGATAACTATGAAAAAAGATTTTCATACATCAGAGGAAGATAGAGATATTGTTGTCTTTATTTTCTGTATTTCTAATAATCTAGTGATTTCTTTAGGCACAGTTTTAAGTTAAAATTTGAAACAATCTGATATTATTTTTCATCCACAAATGTCAGGTTTTACAGTAGCATTGTAATACCTCTGGAGTCAGAATTGCAATTTAAGAAATGGTTAACAGCAGAAAATTCAGAGGAGTCACAGAATTAACTTCTAGAGATTTGATATACAGGTTTTGTTTGGCAATGTGAGAGGAGACTACAGAGCAAAGAGTGGAGAGCAGAAAAGGACTTTTAAGGGGGGAAAAGTATGCCATGAAAGAGACAGTCTATGACAGTAAGACCTCTGCCTATTCACTTGGTAGCAAAAACTACATCACACTGCTGCAGCTCAGTTTTTTCATTTCTCTGTTTCGAAGGGCTGAAATTGTTTCCCAGCTGCCTAGAACCTTTTGATCTATAACATCTGTCTTTAATAAAACAATATTTGGAGCTCCCTAGAAACAGGAGTTCATGGAGGTGACAATCTACCCTGGTGAGTTACCTCCATGGTTACACCTTACTGAGCTCAAGAGAACATGGTATGGATTGGCCTTGCAGTAGCACAAATTAACTGATTATAAGTATTTATCTAATAAACAACTAGTAACGTGTGTAATGGCCAGGCATAGGTCAGAGCCATCCCAGGTAGCCAGTAACCACTAGAACCTGGATGTTGATGTCAATTAGAGTAATATAAAAGCTTCATTACAGTTTTCAAGGCAAAAATTTATGGCAAACTCCTACCATAGATAAACGCAGCAGACCACTGGTGCTAGCATACAGAAATTTCCTCTTTCCAGCCTCAAACCATATTCATAAAATTTTACATCATTTTTATCAGTTCAGTATCTCTCACAACCACTGTAATTCCAGAGGCATTTATTAAATTTGTATTTGAAACCTACTCTACCATGGTGAATTTAGTATTACTTTAAAAAATTTGTTTGTGATTCTTGTTGGCAAATACTCAGAATTTCCAAGGTAGCTGTTGATGCCTCTGTCAATTAAATTAAACCAAAAATATGGCAAAAACTTAAAAGCTCCCTAAAGAACTTTTTAATGAAGGAAATACCATTTCAGCAATGCTGCCGAAATCTAATTTTAAAACTTACTTGCTGTACTATCCAGGCCACCCAAGTGGCCTGCAAGCACCAAAATTTCCTAGAATATCAACCCACAGGACCAAAACAACATTCCTGCTCCACATGTGTCTGTACGTCTGCACATTTTGGAGTAATAGACAGTAAACCAGTACTGCTTGAGTTTCTCCCTCTTGGAACTGCTGTAAAGTGAATTAGTCAATGATGTAAAATTTAGTTTGTGTAAAACATCACCTTGAAATCTTACATTTAGTCTTCAGTCATTTTGAAATGGTACAAAGACTTAGTGTTTCCTGATAAGAAAACCAAGTGTTTTTGATTTTCTTTTCCATTTTCAGTTCAAAACAAAACTTGCATTTTTTTCCCCTCAAAAACAAACAAGCAAAAAAATTTGGAGGCCTACTTAAAAATAGACAATACAGTGCAGCTCTGAGTTGTTGATCAATGTTGAATATTCCTGATTTTATAAAACAGAAGCCACATGCACTATAGAAACAAGCATATACTTTACCTGTAATTTGGTATGCACTCAAATTAAGGAAGAATCTTCTGTAGCACCCTGCAGTTAGGGTTCACTGGTGTGTTATATGAAAGTACAAGAAAAATAATTTCAGGATTGGCTCTTTGACATCTATCTCATTTGGTTCAGCTTTGAGATTTGCATGTTTTGTGAGCAAAAAAATATAAAATGGTGGTCAGGGAAAAGAATTCCCAGTTAGTTCAGCTTCTCACTACTTACCCCAGTAAATTTACAGGGAAAAATGTTTTCTAAGAGCCATAGGAAATGAAGTTAACTGAACTGAACCTATCTTGCTGAGATGAGTGACATACCAGAATGAATAATTCAAGTTGATTAAAACCAAGGAAATACATGGACTGCAAGAGGTCTAGGGAATCATTTAGCACAGACTTCAAATGGATAATACTGGACTGTAGATAATTCAGTATAGTTGCATTTCTAACTTTTATATGTTGAGAGAGAGAAGTGACATGTGAAAAAAGTACAGCCCTGAGAAGTGAAGAAGGTCTCAAGTTGTTCATTCAAATATAAACTGGTTGATAAAGCTGTAGATGCTTTGGTTCAGTCTTCATTATTTGTTTTATGTTTTGTTCTTGATAGTTATACATTAAAAAAAAAAAAAACATAAGGCAGTGTTTGGTGAGACTTCTATTTGCAAACTTCTCTTTTTGCAAACTGACTTTTAAAAAATTGTCATGAAATATTATTGCTTTGCTTTTTTTCCTCTAACAGTGTAAATAGCCCATCAGTTTACTGAGTGGTTAGACTTAGTGTTTGCTGAAGTTACAATGCAAAATGAGGTAGGAAAGTGTTATTAGCAATCATCAACTTCAATTTATAAATCAATTGTAACAGAGTAAAAATCAGTGTATGTACCTAAAATCTGTCATGTAAACTAAATATATTGAGCAGTTAAATACCACTTTGTGTACTTAATAGCCATATTTGCTGTAGCAGGGCTTAGTTGTTCAGGAATAATGGCCCATCAGCTGAGCCTGAAAGAGATCCCAGACTGATTTCAGACATGAGTAAGACAACAAAGCACAGGGCAGAAGTGAGATCTGAAGTCTACATTGAAAAAAACCAAGTCAAGTATTGGACATTGTTATTTTAAAATTACTTTTTGTGAGCAGTGATCATATTAGTAGTACTTTTTTCCAATATGTATCATGTTTTCCACTCTAGGGAAAAATTGTTACTTTTTTGACTGATGTACCAAGGGAAGATCAACAGGTTCTGTCACTCCATTGTAGCTGTCCCACCTTATCAAAGGGCCTTTTTTGAAAGAGCTGAAGTGGGATAACTTTGAATGTGGTGCTGTCTTGCATATTCAGTTTTAAACCAGAGATTCATGTCTACACCACAAACTGGAATTACTGAAGTTCAGTTCCATGTATCTGTGGATAAATCTCTGCAGGAGAGAAAGATTCAAGTTATTTATTTCATTACTTACTGCAAGAGAGAAAAGATCATGTAAGTTTCATGGTCAAACTAAAACTAGACCAAACCCAGGATACATAAAGGATGAAAGGATGACTGTATTGTAGGAGAGGCCTAAAGATCGTTTAGAAAAGTGATTTAACTATTCTGATGTTCAGTGGCTTTTCTTCATTAAGATTTTGTTTGTTGATAAGAGTTGAAGAGAACTTCCTGTCAGGGAAATTGCTCATATTATTCTTAAGCTCCAATTTTTCTTTTTTTTCTTATTATTTTCTCTAATGTTCTGTAAATCCCTTAGCCATAAGAGTTGAAGGAGGCCTATTTAAAATGGCATTCTCCAAAAACAAAGCAAAGCCAAGCCAGAAGGATTTGACAGAGTTTAAAGGCAAAAATCTTAGACCCACAAAATGAGGTTTTTCAGGTAGAATTTTTTCATATATTAATAATGCAATGCATCTCCAAAGCTGCCTCAATCAATACCTTTTTTTTTTAATGAAAATCCATGGATTCTCATTACTGTAGTATACTTTATCCCCTGCACTGGATATCATCATAGAAACCATGTGAGTCAAAATAGACGAGTTCTGCCACCCACAATCATCCTTCTGAAGCAATGGAGGAAGGTCAGGAACAAGAGGAGCTTTGTTGTATCTCATCCCTCAGTGTGACATGCAAAGGGCAAGACAGGGAATTGGAAGTTGTCATTTTGCTGGATGCTAAAATTAATAGAATCACAGTGTCATTATTATTTTCAATCTTATATTTTCCTTACCATCCCACTGGTCATGTTCTGTTCTATAGATGTTGTTTGTCTCCTTTTTGCTCTCCACAGATATGTTATTTGATCCCTTTCCAGCATCTGTCTTCTTTTTGAGCACTCTTTTGTTTTCTGTTTTCCTGTAAGTTTGTTTTATTCTAGCACCGTCAAATCACTCTTTAAGAGATATCTTTTTCTGCAAATCTGACATCTCTATAAATGTCTTTCATTGATTAAGAACTTAGAACACTAACATATTTGACCTCTTATTTTGGCACTACAGGTTTAATTGTCAGTATCTGCATTTTTAAAACTTTCATTCAGATGGACAGAGCTTACCCTGTTTTATGTTAAAAACAAAACCAATCCTTCTCCCATATCCTTATTATTTTAGAGGTTAAGAACTGATGTTTAGCACAAATACCTGCTGGTCTACAAATCAGAAATTTGTGGTCATCCCTATGAAGGTTGTGAATGAGTAGATCTGAAGGCACATTGCATTCCTGAGAGCTCAGCCTCTTCCCTGGCACCTCTGTGCCTCCAGTGATGTGCAGCCTGGCACATCTCTGTGTCAGGCCACTCAGCCACAGATCCTACTGCTGCATTTCCTGGGACTGGGCATGCAGAGGTCTGTATTTAAAAAAAAACGTTCACATCCTCAGACAAAAATGAACTGCAAAGCTGAGAAATGCAATCATTCTAGTAGTCATGGTTTTCAAATGGGCTTTTCTCATTTATTTGAGTTAAAGCTTTTCTGTTGCTCTAGGTAGTTGAAAATTTATTATTTATTAGAAAAGTTTTTGAGTCTTTATTTTCCTTCCATGCCTTTCTGAGAAAGAATTATGCCAGAATTAGTGGTTTGTTGTAAGTGGTTCTGTGTAAGCTTTTTCAGAATAAAGACTTCTATGTGGAGCTTTCTCTAAAATTAAGACTTTTTGTACCATCTGGCAATGGGTCATAAAGAAAGTAAGCAACAGAATGCTTGAGGGGAAAGCTGCTGTGCTAGAAGGAAAACACAGTGCAGATGCAAACCAAAAATGGAGAACTTCCATTGCCTTGTTTGGAGGACTTTGGAGAAAAGAGATGGGATAACTAAGCTCCAAATATTCATAACATTATTAAATTTATCAACACTCTTATATATAGTTTAAAATAAAAATTGAAGAAAACTATTGCTTTTCAATAAAAATTGAAGAAAATCTTAGTTTTTCTCCTGCAGGCAGTTCAGTGTGTATTAGATTGAAAATCTTTTAGGCAGAGCAGCTTTGTAGCTCGTCCTTTTCTGTGCAAAAATGGCATCCTAAGTGAGAAAGGTTTTAGATGCCAAGACTTTTTTTTTTAACTTGTAAAAGGCAAAAGTGAATCATTTATTTGTGTTCTTGTCCAAAGTAACAGAACACAATGGATAGAGGCAACAGGCAAAAAACTCTGTGCCAGTTTCTCTCTTCTTAAATGTCACTTTATCTGGATGATGATCAGCTGGATTGACTTTGCAAGACTGACTTTATTTACATATGTAAAAATTGCTTAAATAACAAAAACTCCAACGTTTTATAACTTCATATTCCAGAGACAGTAATATGCATCTTGCTGTGATTTGTAAAACTGCCAGTATATTTTGAATGCTAGTTCAAATTAAATTATAAGTTATAAAATATGTGCCTATGAGCATGTAAATTTAAAATAATATATTGTTACAGCCAACATTTAATGTCAGTAGTTGGCTTTAGCAATGTTTGCAATATAAAATACAAAGCAATTTTCTGAATTTTTAGAAGAGTGAATTACTATAAAAGAAAAAAAATTCACTGTTACAATATTTGTAGAACTTTTTTTTCTGAAATCTTCTATAAATGAAACTTCATGCACATTTTCATCACATAAAGATTTTTTTTCCCATTACTTTCATAGGTAATCTCAGGTAATTAAAAGAAAATTCAGAATTGGCTTTTCACCCCAGTCTGTTTTATTTTTTAATCCTCCCTTAGACATGTAATATAAACCAAACAACCCCCCCTTCAAAGTTACATGTAAAATGCTGACAGTAGTTTGAAAGGGCTGACTCTAGTTTTTGTAGGTTTTGTGCAAACACACTGAAATACAGCCCATATGGCCTTAACCAATACTGAACACATTCTCCTAGACATGCTGTACAAATTAAATTGTTTCAAATAAGAACTGCTGCAATTTCTTCTCTCTGTATTCATGGAATAGATCCTCATGGAAGCAATGTTCAGATACTTACAAGAGAAGGAAGTGAACCAAGATAGCCATGGCTTCACTGAGAACAAAGGGGGCCTGACCAGTCTCTGGGGCCTCCTGTGGTGGAGTGACTGCAGTCAAAGGGAAGTGACTCCTCAAAAAGGGAAGACCAGCTGATGTAATCTGCCTGGGCTTCTGTAAGCTTTAAACACTATTCCACATGGATCATAAATTCCAACTGGAGGAACTTGGACTTGAAGGATATCCAAAAGGAATTGGATGGATGGATGGATGGATGGATGGATGGATGGATGGGTGGAGGGATGGATGGATGGATGGACGGACGGACGGGCGGAGGGNGGAGAGCAACTTTTACAGGGACAGACAGTGATAGAACAAGAGAGAATGATTTTAAGATAAAAAAAAAGAAGGAGAAAGTTTGGTTTGATATTAGAAAACAATTATTTATTCAGATAGTAGTGAGGCACTGGAACAAGTTGCTCAGAGAAGTTTTGAATGTCCTTTTCCTGGCTTTGTTCACAGCCAAATTTGATGGAGCTCTTAGTAGTCTGGTCCAGTGGCAGGTGTCCCTGCCAATGGAGGTGGAGTTGGAACTAGGTGATATTTAAGGTCCCTTCTAACCCAAGCCATTCTATGTTTCTGTGATTTTTTTTTTAAGGAAATGCGTTGTAAAGTTGATGAACACCATTTAATTAAAAAAAGAACACCTTAAATAAAGAAAGAGGAAGACTTGATGTTTTTCCTGTTATTTTAATTCTCTCTTTCTGCTTTTAACATAGCAGCATAGATCTAGAAGGAAGTTAGCTGGATTGAATTCAATGTTAAAAATAGAGACAGCTTTGCTAATCAAGTACTGATGGAGACCATGAAGAAAAAAGAATAGATTGATTTGCTATATTAGAAGGCTACCATTAGAGTATGCAAAAGTAAAACACTAGCTAGGTATCAAGTAACACTGTACTAGTCTCAGAATTGCTGTCCTACAGGAAGTGTGTTGAGGCCTACATATAAATATTCCTCCATGGATACCCATAGAATAGGCTAAGCTGTGACATGTTTGATGACACACAAAGCATCTTGTCCATGGCAATGCACTGGTAATACTGAAAGGCTTGCATCCAATTTAGGCAATTTATATTTCCACAAGAACATGAAGTTTCTGTCATCTCTGGTGGTGTTTACAGCCAGTGTTGCTGAGGGTTTCTATGGGATTTATAGTGCAACATGGTTTTCTTGTGCCTAGTACATTGTTTAATAAGAGGATATTCAAACATATAAATATGGAATAAAGAGTTCAGACAGAACTAACAAGTTAACTCTAAACAGAGAAGAAATTTAGAATCAATGAATATCAGAACATACTGTATCTCTCCCTCCAGATGCCTGAATATTCAGGAGAAGGAGTCTTATATGAGTTTTCAGAGGTAGGCATAGCTGCTGTACTATATACATGGATATTCCTTTTGATAATTTTACTGTTCCCCCTCTGGGGAAGAAGGGGGGAGAGGTCAGAAGTGCAGCTTTTTGGGTTTTTTACTACATTAAATATGGATTGGGGCAGCGGTGTCTTGGCATTCTTCATCTCTCACTCAATCCAAATATGATAACATGTGAGGCCAAATATGGAAATATGTCAAGTTTACATTTCTATAAAAGGAAAAAATTTAATCCTGTCTACATTCAGTTCAACTGCTACAAGTAAGAGAGTGGAAAGGCAAAAAACCCCTCAGTCCCCGTGTTACGTAAACTTACAGGTTTTATCCTGGTACCATAGGATTTATCAAGTGCATCTTGATTCGCCCAAATCCTAGGTTTCTAACATAAAATAGGCAGAAAGCATAGTCCACAGAAAGAGGGATAGACAGCTGAGAGGAGCAGTTCTGTCTGTCTTAAAATAGATGTCTGAATCATGGAAACAGTCTAGCCCAGCTAGTGCCTATCAGAGCTGTCTCTAGCAGGAGCCTAGCTGACCAGTTTAAATGAGCAACCAATCCTCTGGCAGCTCAAGGCTAGTGAGAAAACTCCTTTCTTAGTGTGCCTTGTTTAACTCTCAGTGAATAATTCATGACAAGTAATGTACTCTCAATGTAACCTTCATTTGTTCTCACAGAAGCTCTCCAGTAACTTGTAACTTTTTAAAATAGATAGTTTACCCTCTTTCATTACAGTTTTGAGTTTGACAGTTTTGTGTTAAAAATCAAACACACTTTTTACTTTTGAATGTCTATATAAAATGTTTGGGATTTTTATTTTTTCACCCCATACAAACCACAATAAATCTTTGCAGTTTTCCATACCTCAAAAACAAACAGAACTGAAACATGACTATCAAATTTTATAAAAATTTAAGTGGATTTTTTGAAACACAAGTGTCATAGAGGTATACTTCCTCTTCAAAGAAAGGCTTTGCAACATAATGAATAATTTAGATTTAATTTTAGTTCCTGACATTTTTCTGAAGGACTTAGAAGTATAGATGATGTCATTCTACCAAACAAGAGTCTTATCCACGTCTGACTCATTCAGGTCATGGTCCCATACCTGTGGATGCCAAGTTTCCAGTGAAGGACATGGAGAAATCTGCTCTACTGTTTTGTAGAGAACTCTTCTGTTACACTAATGTAGTTACCTCAGCTCAGATTTCCTTTCAGGATGACTTTCTGGTAGTAAAATTGATTGTTTCCAAAAAGACAAAATGTTACAGAAACACTTGTTTTAGAGTATGTGTGGTTGGGATATGCAGCTTTTATGTTAATGTTCAATTTTTGATCTAGACAAGACAAAATTGGGAAAAAAAGTGCCTTACTATGTAAGACTAGCTAACATACTTAACATTTTAATGTAAATTTTCAGGTTGTACATACTGGTTTTGTTTGCTTGAAATAGTGGTCTATTTGTACTCTTGAAATACATGCATAGTCTTAGATTGGTGGTATTCCTAAGAATCTTCCAATCTTCTGTTGTTAATCTCACATCTTCTGAACAAGATGATGATGAAAGAGGGCATGTCTTACAAAATATAATGGTTCTCAGATAGTAAGTCTGACACTCAAGAGTAACTTTGTCCAGGACAAACCCTAATTATGAAGTCTTTTTAAAAGGAATACAAGTCTCTCTTGCCTTTCCTAGCAGCCACTGCTTCATTTGAAAAAATAAAAAGAGAAAAATGTCAGTGCACCTCTTTCTTTTAGCCAAAAAAAGCTGGCATATTACTCTTGGAAACCATAGCTACTGCTTAACTCCCTGCCGAGTTAAGTATGAACCACCAATGTTTATTTTTTAAGCAACTATTTAGGTAAGAAATTGTAGTTCGAGTTTGTGTGGAGCAAATAGTTCAAAACCAGGTCTGATGGAAACATTGATAGATTTTTCCTTTAACCTTGTAATTAGTGCTCTATTACTGCAGTAAGCCCATTTAGATCTGACAAAAAGACTATATTTTTATAATGCAACCCCTATTTTTATATGTCTATGTATTCATAGATAGATAGATAGATAGATAGATAGAAACACTCCTGGTTCAATNGAGAAAAACATCCTGACACAGCAGGCAGCCTTGGATCAGCTGAAGTCCAAAGTCTTCCAGTAGGGTAGTATTTAATTTTAGGCTATTCACTGTTATACAGTGTTAATCCGACATTAACAGACATCATTTATTCCAGCCTTAATGACAGACATAACCATAGACCACAGCATTGCTGATAACACTGTTTGCCTGGAATATAATGTTTCTCAGAAAAAAAGTATTCTCCTAGTCCTAAAAATAAGCTCTTTTTATTTTCTTTTTGAATCTGTAGCAATGAAGCTCTGCACAGGTCCTATTTTTATTTCTGCAATGGAATTTATGTGGACCAGCAACGATCACTTAGTACTGAGGTAGCTAACCTCTAGTTGCATAGCTGATTAAATCAAACTAAAAGTAGGCAGGAGTAAAGGCAGAAGGACACATTTTCAGCCTGACATATATCAAGACCCTGACTTTGCTCTGTAAGGCCTCTCTGTGACACGTGACTCCTTCACTGCTCATGGTACAGCTCAGGCAGCAGCACATGGCAGCTTCAGAGGAAGCCAAGATCGAGCACCTTCCGGCAAGGCATCAGATTAGAATTGGGTATTCTCACCAAAGACCCTCTTTGCCATGCTACACATGAGGAGTTTTGCACATATGATTCTGTGCAAAGCCTTTGTAAAGCACACAGTAACTTTATAAGTTGGGTAGCTCAACCCAGGCAGCTAGGTATAAGTGGACATAGAAAGGAAACACCAGCAACATATGTCATGTTTCTTCTGTGCCCTTTGGTTTGCCTTTTTTTCATTCTTACAAGTTCTGCACCCTAGTTATAATTACAGTTTTTAGTTCTTTTAGTTATGCATTTATGTATAACTTTTTTTGCCTTTACTAAAGAGCTCCAGTCAAAAGGGACTGTTCTAGGGCTGTTACCTAGAAATGAATGGCAAAGTTTAATTCCCTGGAATTCTAACTCGACAAAAAATGCTTTTAAAATTACTTGCTATGTTAAGCAGTGGCAAATCTGCAGCTGGGTTGAAAATTTGTTTCTCCAGTTCTCTGACTAAATACTTGTTTTTGAAAGATACGTCTCCTGAACCTACACCTGCATTCCTAGTTCTCAGACCTGCTCATGCATAAGAACATTTTGTTAATCTTTTCTGTCCTTCATCTTGCTGTGCAGTACAGGACAATAAGAGGATAATCTAGTTCTGTGTATGAACTAGAATGAGCTGTGCAACTCAAGTGTTTCACAAAACTAATTGGTGTGGCGCTTAGTTTGTAAAAAAATGTTTCCTACAGTGGAATGTGGGCTCCTGCAGGTCAGAAAGGTTGAGTTCAAGTTTAAATGCATATTCTTTGTTGAAAACTATATTTCATATAAATGCGTAAACTGTAAAGTGTATATGAAGAAGGCAAAAATGCAAACTGTGGGCAAGACCAAATGGAACAGTAACTAAGCAACAACAGTGATGAATGATCCTAGCTCCAATTTTAAAAAAATATTTTAGTTATCCTACATGGAAAAAAAAACATAATTAAACTAAGATTGCATATCAAAAGGCAGCAGATTGTTTTATAGTTTTTATTTGGTAATATGTATTCCAAATGCTACATTTAAGAGCCCAGTTATTATTTATGTCTCACGACTTGAAGTTGTGAATCCATTTCTTCAGGTTGCACAGAGCAGCAATAACAACCTGGCCCCTATTGCATGGGGTTTTTTCATCAGTTTGATGTCCAAGTGCTTTTCAAGCAGCATTACGTGGGTTATCCCTGTTTTACAAACTAGGAAGACAAAACTCAGAATGTTTAAGCAAGTTTTCTGTAACCTCAAGAAAGATATGTTCCTCAAGGATGGAACAGAATAGTCAGTCCTGTACTTCATTCCCTAAGCCATGCTTTTTGCAATTAATTTTAATATTCAATTCTTTGCACTATAGCACAGATGTAATTCAATTATTTACTAATTTGAAGACAAGTAACTAAGATGTAAGTGTACTCCAAATGGGCTGAATCCAGTACACTTTTCATTATTGGTGTTTTATTTCTGTATCTTTTCTTCCTTAGACTGTTTAACTACACAGCTAAAACCTCAGTTGATGGTACATGCAGATAAAAAATATTGTTGCTTTTCTTGATGCTTTTATTATTAGTGTATTTAGTAGTACTGATATATCCATCTTTTAGTATTTTCATTAATTTTAAATATTTTCTTCATTATTTTTATTATATAATCAACATTTGCTTTAAATGTGGTGGCATCCCAAGAAGACTTCTCTTCCAAAGCCTTTTTCCTACCACTGCCAAAAATAAGAAGATTCCAAAAAGGAAGAAAATATGGGTTTGTTAATTTGTTGGGGGGTTTTTTTATGTTAAAGGATTACATGCACAAATCAGCTGAACAATGGCCATTTCTCTATTTATTCTCTCAGTTTTCCTTAATTTTTTTTCTCTTATTTCCTCATATTATGAGAATTTGAGAGTTTCATTATTTGACCTCATGCCAAATACAAAAAATAAATGCTACAGCATCTTCTATGAGCACAGTGGACTAGTATGCTCCTATCTTTACATAAAACTTAGACAAATCTGCCTTTGATATTAATTGTAGCAAAACAGATTTTATGTACTATTGGAAGCTACTGTTAAGTGCCAAAGTTGTTCTAATGGGTTCTCTAGAAACCTCTCTAGAAAAAGGTTGGCCTTTCTCAGAATGAACATTAAGAGGCTCCTTTGTTTTAGCTTGGACAAGACCAACTGATGAATTTCAGATAAAACTAACATTCCCTAGAGGACTGTGAGCTCTGCCTCCTACTGATAGATCCCCTTTTGTGTGGGAAGCCTGTGGTTCTAAGGTTGCTCCCTGAAGACAGACTCTGATTTGGCCATTTGAAGTATGGTTGCTTAATACATGTTTCATAATAGTTGAAGTTAGTAAGCACCTGGAGAACAGGAGTTTATTTCTAAGGAGCTGAGGATGGAGACTAGCAAAGAAAGCATGTTCAGAGTGGGTGTTAGTTTTTGGTTAATGAGATGGAAAACTGTGACCCCATGAGAACGTTTTTTTCTGAATTACCATTGAAAAACAGTGACTCAAATATTTGAGTACCTGCAACCAGACTGTGTTTATATTGTATAGTAGTGCTTAGTATCTAAATATGTTAATATTTCTAGTTATATTTCTAGAAACTACAAGTAAGAGGCAGCATCTTGCCTGATGCACTATTGAAAACAGACCATCCTGAGATATTTACTTTGTGGCACAGCACAAATAGTCTTTGAATATTCCATTTTGCTATGGTATTGCAAAAACCTTAGTCAAAAGCTCTGGTTTGCTTCATTTTGTGTTCCTACAAAAAGTTGGAACAATGCTCATATTTATGAATATTAAATAATCAAGCAAACTTAAAAAAAAACAGCTTTAAAATGGCCAGGTAATCTGTAACAGTTGAGGACCTCTATTTTATCTGATTTTTTTTTTCATGACCTATTCCATCTGTTAAAGGAATAGAAATGTTTCACAACATGGTGCCTGATTTATGTGCACATCTATAGACGTGTGACCTGCACAGTGACAGACCCAACTGTTACTAAAGGTCCTATGACTGTATGACCCTTCAAGCTAAATTTATCACAGATGCCTTTTCCATTCATTGAAGTTAACTTTTTTGATTCCACAGGACTCCTACAAAAGGTCTTTTGCAAGTCACTAAGTGATATTTGAGAGATAAGTGCCAGAAAACATGGAAAACATGAAGAACAGAATGCAGAGCAAGAAACATTATTAACATTCCTTCTGCTGTTGTGGAACACTTTATATGCAGATCACTGGCAAAAGCCTCCAGGGCAGTTAGGATCTTTCCTGGTGACATACAGTGTAGTTGGTAATGAATTTTATTGTTCTGTTATAAAATAAAGTGCAAAGGTTGTAGAGAGCCTTACATACATTTCAGTTTGGTTAATTTTTTTTATCTTTTGATGAATAATCTATTTATCATCTTTTCTTTCTATTTGCCAAGTCTATATAAATTTTATAAATGCAATCTTCAGTGCGTGTTTTCAATATTAACCTAGATGCACTACCTTCAAAAATAATGTACTGCAACACTTGTAGAGACTGCAAAGGAATGGCTATTAAGCATGTAAACACTTGTTCAGCAATAAATTTGTTCCTTCAGTTTAAAACCAATTCTAGCACAGTTCAGAACATTTTCAAAAATGTATAAATTAAGCAGTATAATCCCTATTTTGTTTGCTGCATTTCCCCCTCTTTTAATGCTGAAATTGCTAAATATATTAATATAGGAATTAACTCTCAAAGCTTTTATGATAATTTTTTGGCTGGAAATTATAATTTTTTTTTGGTAATGCATAAACTATTAATGTAATTATTATAACAGGAAAAGGGATCTGCAGTACAGCAGAAAGAATGCCATGTTATAGTTCTTCAGCTAAGGTATTTTGTCCTTCAGTGACTAATAACAATCACTGTATGTGTGTTTGACTTTAACAGTCAACAAGGAATTTCATTTTTACTTAACTTCCCCTCAGTGGTCTGAATGTCTTTCAGACAGGGAATACTTTCTGGTTTGTGAAGTTAGACAATAGTACTTATTCACAGTATCTAAACAAGTGTTAGGAGAAAGAGAAAGGGGAGAATTACATTTCTGGGTAAGGGTTTCAGTTGATTGGAATGAAAAAAATCTTTGTTCCTTTCTTTACTCCACAGAGACTAATTTATCTAGCATGTCTGTAAGTGGAATTTCTCTGCAAACTCAGAAATGTTACTGTAACTTACATTCATCCTTTCCTTTCATTTGTTAACCATAAGTACTGTTTCTTTTTTTTTGTTTCTTTTTTCCCCCTTTTTTTAATAATGTTATTGACCTTTAAACCTGTTGTTATCAAACTGCAAGAAAGAGATAGGGACTCTTTTCAGCTGCCTTCATTCTCATGTGACCTGAAGGGAGAATAGGTTCAAAATAGACTAGTTCCTCCCAGGGCAATACAAGACAGAAGAGAAAAGCACTGTCATTTCCGAACAGCACAGTGCTAGAGTAAACTCAGCATGAAAAAGGAAGGAGTTGCAGCATGTTAGAATTCCTCCTCCACAGCCTGGATTTTTACACGAGACGGATTTGGAGGGTGTTAAAAAGCAGAGGATTTTTAAAAATACTTTGAAATGGAGTACTTTGAGAATGAGCTTTTTAAGGGCAACTGACATCTGACTGCTAGTAATACTGAAGGAATTTTTCGAAATGAGCATTGTTATGAAGCCAAGATCCCGATCTACCAGCTCCTTAAGGACTGCCGACACAATGTGGTAATGTGGCTCGTTTGTTTCTTTCAGCCTCTCCTTCCTATTATGACACAGAGATATGTCCCAAGAAAGTCACAGGCTTTAATTTTGACTTGATATAGGTTTTGCATGGTTGTTGAAGATGTTCAGCTGTTCTGTAGCACCATTGCTAGTAAGAAACAAAATTATGTACCTTTTAATTGTAAAATACAGGGTATATAATTTTTAAAAAGAGAACCCTTTTCATACCTTTTGTAACACATTGCATAGATTTTTACCCATTCAGCAGTCAGGTTCAGTCCTTACTGTTGGAGATACCTTCTAAAAATCTTCAGGAGACTTATTTCAGTGAGAGAAAAAATAACAAAAAGCTTGCATTTCTGGAGGCTGAAGGGTAAAATGAAGTTATAGTTCGTGTGAGCTATTTTGGGATGCTTACATGTAGTTTTGCTGCATAAATAGACAGAGTGGTAGAGATGTGTCCTGGGAAGCAGCAGACTTTGTAGCAGCATGTGTGAGACTGTGGTGTGTTATGCTTCATGTGTTTCCCCTCCTCTCTGAGGCTTAGAGGAGTAGAAGTATCCTGTGATATTGATTTGTCTGCATGATATTCTTGCAGATTTTTTCAGTTATCAATTAGCAAAGTTTTGTCTTTTGAATATTTGTTTTCTTTATGATTTTTAAGCATAATTTTATGCTTTTTAAAACTTGACAGGCACTGGCAGGACTGCTTTCTATTAAGTATGAGAAATAAATTTCCTTTACTCTCTTAATGTGTTCCACATTTTTTTCTTCTCTCTGTGCCTCAGTAAAACCACCATTATTTTAATAAACACACCATTTGTTCAGAGCTATATTTTACAGGTATAAAATGATATATTTTAAAAAGCACATTTTTTAATATATAAATGGCTGATGTGTTACTGGGGGAATAAAGCAGTAGCTAAATACAGTTCTTTGTGAGGAAATACATCCAGTTAATTGAACATTAGCCTTATGAAATCTTTATGTTTCAAATAGTTTTGGCTCTGAGTTAAAGCCATGTCAGTATTAGTGTTAAAGCAGTTAGTAATTTCTTCCAGTTATCTATTACTGAAACCATTTTGCAGTAAAAGAAAATTAAACAATACACTACTCAATCTAAAGAGTAGTCCTAGTTGTTCTCAGAAAGTGCTAAGGCAGAGTTCTGCTGAAATAAATGCAGCAAACAGTGTCTCTATCTCTTTATTAAAATGCAATACCATGTTGGTAAACTAAATATTGCTAAAGTGCTACTCTCTGCAGGGTGTCTCCAAGGAAGTGAACTAAAACATACATACCTTAGCTATTACGTACAACTGTGCAAATAAATCAGTACCTGATTAAGTCTGCCTT
>VZRX01003939.1:118290-147775 GCA_013398075.1 Notiomystis cincta | reverse complement strand
TTTTTTTTTTTTTTTTGGTTGTTGACTGCCTCCATTAATTCTCAAAGGAAAAAAATAGTTTAAAAGAAAAAGAAATCCTTGTAACTGATAGTTGTGGGCTAATTTGAACACCAAGTATTCTGTCTAAAATACCTTCCTGCCTCCCTTTTGTTGCTGTTGCCTTTAGTTATAACACTAATCTGATATCTGAGAATACCTGTTCTGCTTGTTGTAAACTGGGAGTCCTCTGCTACCCTGCTGTTTGGGAACACTACCTGAGCTTAGAAGTGGCTCTCAGGGAGACACTTGAAGGCTACTGGAGAAGTACACGCTGTTCTCTGGCGGTGTGGAGCAAAGCCAGGCAGGCTCTGTCCCAGCCAGAGGGAAAACGGAGTGCAGAGATAAGAGGGAATAGGAGGGAGCTGCAGGCTGCTCCTCGGAGCTCAGCTCCTGCTGTGTCTGGGGAGGTGGCAGCTGAGGCCAGCCCACCCTACCAAAGCCTTTAAGGTGCTCCAGAGCAGTTCCCAAACCCTCTGCTGTGTGTGCTTTATCGCCTGAATCCGTGGGTTTGTACCTGAGCCTGCACCTTCCTGCAGTTGTCTGGGACAGAATAGCAGCACTGCAGTCTTGCCACAACATTAATGCTTAGGGACAAATTAAATCAGGATTATATCAGAAACACTGGTAGGTGTCCAGGCTAGAAGACAGTAAGAGTATAATTCTTTCTGAATGTGTTGACATAATGATCCCACTCTATGTAAGAGGAACAGGAATGCCTAGGAGGAAGGAGAAGATGGGTCTCAAGAACACAGGGACTTGAGTGACAGGACTGTTTTAAAGGATGGATACTCCTCTTACAATGGTTTGAGAAAAAAACCCTCTACTATTTCCTCTACCATTTCCCATGTGACCAAAATTCCCATGAAGATGAGAAACCAGGCTCCCAACACAGAGAGGCGAGTGAGAGGGCAGAAAAGATGTAAAGATAAGACAGAGAAACTTGTTGCCCTGAAATCACACTCCCTCTCTGTAAAAAATATACAATAAGTTCAGTGTAAACCATGTATGTGGTAAAAGCATGATATTCTTTTCAGTCCCAAAGCAATCAAAGGGTATCTATCAGTGGCACTGTGATGGGTGCTCCAGCTGACTTTGAGCAGGTTCAGGTGAGCCCAGGCTGTGCTGATGCCTCCCCTCTTAAAGCTGCTTTGGGTTGGGGATGGCTGCTGTGGTGCATGATGGTAGAGTTTGTAGGCAAACCTTCTCTTTCCAATGTGTCTTGGAAAATTTATCCTGATGTTATGGTGACTGATGGTTGGTATTTATACAAAACAAGACAGTGACTTATTTAGGGGTTATTACCTGTTACATTAATGCTGCTCAATTCTACCACTCACTCACACTCATTCCTCAATTCAGGTTGTGATTGTGAAATATGGTTTTATATCATAAATCTCCTTGAGAATAATCTAGAAGGGATAAATGATTGTGCAGACTTTTCAGCTAAGACAATTGATGTGTCTTTTTATTCCAGAGAAGAAATAACAAGGAAGTAAGGAAATCACAGTAAGTTAAACTTTGGCTGAGACAGCCAAATGAGAATATGATTACAGCTTCCTGACTATTTGCCACTGAACAGTAAAGCAGTAGTGTTCCACTGAAAATGTCACATTTCTGTTGATTCTTTCCTTTTGTAATGAAAAAAATGTTTTAACATATTAAAAAAGCCCTCTTTGGATGAACTGAATTAAAATTTTAGAAGTTTAAATGAGAAGTTGAGAAGGCTTGCTTGATGTCAAGTCAAGAAATCAGCCTTGGTTTTTGGACAGAACCTACCAGCTGGAAAAGGTGCAGCTGATCAGATTGTAGAACTGACTGCCTTTGTTTTTCACAATACATATAACTAGCTGAAAGAACTAAAAGCCTCTGTAGTATTGTCAGCTTTTTTCCACAATTCTTTCTGTATGATGTGATAGAGATAGTTACCTATTTACTTTCTGAGTTGGCATTACCAGGTTTTATTTATTTATTGTAACGTAAGCCAGTTTGGGCTTTTCCGAGTTTTGGAACTCAGAGTTGATTGACCTGCAAAGGGCACGGCCTGTCTAGTGACCCAGAGAGCAGAGGTCTCCAACAGTTCAGTCTGTGGCATTATGTAAAACAATGCATCTGTTCTTAGCTCTAGACGTGAGTGATATTTCTTGTCTGCAATGTGATGAAGTTCAGGATATTGGAAATTACTGAAGGATGTTGTCAAATATGGATTTGTCAGTCTATGACATATTTATAGATAAGTGGGACAGAACCAATCTCTTGTATGGACTTTCTGTGACCCTTAAAATGTGGGTCACAAGAGGGATACTAAATAAAAGTTTTATTGAATGGAGACAATAAAATTCTTGTGGCTTGACATCAGTGAATAGTGTTGTTTCTGGGGCAGAAGAGCTAGAACAAACAAATGAGCTGACATTCAGCTATGCTGACCTCAGGTAGCTGCACTGCTTTCCTGACTAAAAGGTACCTTGAAGTGGAGCTCTGCCATAAGTGTGACCCTGTCTTTTTGTAGCCCTGTCTGACAGGAGGAAGCTGTGGCCACATCACACTGCTTAGGGACTGGCCATCCCAAAACCATTCAGTGCCTTGGTTAATCCCTTGGTGCTAGCAAGCCTATTGCCATTACAAAGATGATGAATATATTCAATAAATGATACTGAATGAGTCATATGCGTCTAGGTTATTATTATCAGACCTATATTTAAAGTTAGCTGCTGACTTCCAGGCTGGGAATTCCAGTACTGGTGAGATCAGTACCAAACCCAGGGTATTCCTTGAAGGAATCTTTGTCTACAGAGCAGAGAATGTAAAATAGGTAAATGTAAAGGTGAACAATATTAACAACATTCATATCACTTGGCTGCTAAAGGGTTAAGGTTTTTAATTCTGTGTTGGGTGAAACTCTTTTCCTCTCCAGTATTATGATTGTTTGTGTGAGGCATTGTTGGTGATATTACTTGTCCCTGGTTGCCATATCTTACCAAACTACTCTTAAACAAAAGAGGGTTGGGACCTCACATCATATTCAATTGCACTTTTAGAGGCTGAAGGTATTGAAAAGAATGCACTGGGAAAGTTCAATATAAGCTGTCCAGACTCATAGGCAGAGATTGAAGTACAAGTATCATATGTAAAAATGTGGGATTTCTGAATGTTGAGGAAAGTCTGCAAGCTATAGATAGGCTTCCCTACATGAAATCTGACTTTAATGGAATTCGTAGGTGACTTCATTAAGAAAAACAGGCTTTTGTAAGCAGTATGGGCCTCAAATCACAACAAACATAGAAATTCAAGGTGGTATATATGTTTTTATTTATTGCTCAGTGCTAATGAGGAAGTCTGCACAGTCAGCATGGTACTATTTTCCAGAGTGTGATATGTTAAAAAGCGTTATTTTTACAAAATAAAAGGGGGTAAAATGCAGTTTTGTAAACAAAGTAGTGGTGGATTTTGAAATGACCAAGTAGTCTATTTTCTAACAGAATAAGACATGTCCTAATGGGCCTGGCCAATAGTCTTCCTAACCTACTATCCTCTCATCACCTGCAGCAACATGAATACCTGAGTTCCTGTCCAATTTCTGCTGTCCATCATGTTTCCCAGAATTTACTGGTGATGTGTTAGGGATGTTCACCCCAGCCTTCTCTTTTTCAGATCATCTAAGTATCTGTTTGCCTATATATTTCCCCGATCTCTTTCTGAATTTGGTGACAAACTGTCTTCTCCTACAGCCTTCTGACAACCTTTCTGCCTATGTAGGAAATCCAGTTTCCTTTTCTTTACTGTGCTTTAAAATGAGTTCTCTCATTCACTTATCCAACAGCTTCCTGGTTCTGTAAAGGTCAGTTATAAACTCCTCAGCCTTTTCTTGTAGAAATGGAAAGGTTGTAGCCTTCTTATGTTTTCCTAAAAAGGCTACTGCCCCATCCCTTGATCATCTTAGTTCCCCATTCACTGTGTTTCCTCAAAGACCACTGTGTCCTTGAAACACAAAGACCAGAGGGCAGGCATTACCTGAGATGTGAACACACCAAGGTTCTCACACAGTGGTAAAATTATGCCTGCTTTTTTTCCTCAATATCTTTGTTGATGTCCAACATGCTGTTAGCTATTTTTTTGACTGCCATTTCAAGTTGAGCTAGTGTTTTAATATAATTTTTACTTTTTTTTTCTTGCCATTTTTTTGGCATGTTTCCAACTCTGTATTTTTGTAGAGCAGAAGCGTTACACTTGCCAACATAAAATCCAGTTACTTTAACATTAATGTGATAAGAACTGCTGTCTTGAAATCACAAATGTGGGGTTTTTTAAACAAACAAATACTGCAAACCGTGCCAAAGAGAACAAATTGCAACGTATGACTGCAGCAAAGAAAGGCACTTCCTCAGAGATACTTTCTTTCAAGCTACATCCAGATAAACACATGTAATATCCTTTCACCACCACACACAACCATACAATTTAGTGCTCTGCCACTCACTTCAGTGTATTACCAATCCACTTTTCCATTTTCTTGAAAATGCAATCTTGTCTTCACAGCACAGTTCTCACACCTTCTCCCTGAGCACATCTCTATGTTATCAGCTTGTGGACAAATCTCTGTTCATATCTAACAACCATGAGGCCTAGTGAAGATGTGGCACTTCAGTGTCTGTCCCTAGTGTAAAAAAAGGGAGAGGATAGCAGTTTCATGGGGAGTTCAATTGGCAGCTCAGCCTGAATGACCAAAAGCCCATTTTCAGCTGGTTCAAGCGAGGACAGAAGGTAGTCCCAACCTGGATCAATGCTGAGATACCATGATGGAATTCTTCTCTTGCCTTCCATTACACATTCCATGTCAGAATCAGTGGTTTGCATTTAGTTCCACATTGAGGGGTTATCTTTCTTCCTGCCTTTTATTCTGAGAAGCACAATTACAGTGTAAGGATAACAGGTGGGATTCAGCTTGTCTAGACAGATTTTTGTCATACCTGATCTAGTAACCTCTTGGTGTAGAGAAATACTTACTGTCAGGGATGAAATGTCTGTGACATATTTTAGATGTTTGCCTCAGAAAAAGAGGTATTCTCAGTGACACTGATTTTATCAGCCCAAGAGTCACTCAACATAAAGTAATACATATAAATGAAATCTAACTTGTATGTGGACAACTGCACTGTGCATATATAGCCAATGAATTCTTTCTGATGCAACTAACTTAGTTTATGCTGAATACATGCTTTAATATTTAGTGGTTTTACTATTCTCTTATTATATCAGAGGAATATTCACATAAAATAAGGGAAGTCCGGTATGGAATAGAAAGTATTAGAACACAACAGCAAGAATAAACCAACTACTTAGGCTAAATATAATATAGAAAGAACCTTGCAGTCAAAGTGAGGTCAACTCACAGCCATGACATCACTAAGCAGTGATGTCACCATTCCAATGACACTACAAATGGCTGAATCTCGTTACTGTGATCAGATTGCAGCGATAGTGGTTTCTAATTCAGACTGATAGGCACTAGAGCATGCTTCTTAAGTCATATTATAAAACCAGAAGTAGATTTCTGCACTCCTTTGTTTGGTAACATTGCTGATACTGTGAAGATGGGGATATCCATGACTTAGATAGGTGCATAGTATGATATTATATGACCTTTTAAATATTTTTGCCATTCATCAAAAATCATGAAAACTTTTCAGATTTATAACGTATTAAAAGACAGAATAGTTTCAGAAGCTAAATGGTGGAAACAGATTTGTTCATCTGACCTCATTTTCAAGGATTTGGGAGGCACAGAGAAGAACTCATTACTTAAATTTGTTGCATCTCTATTTCATTTGCTAATTTAATAACAGCACTTTTTGATGCCTTTATAAATACGCTCAATAATCCACTCAAAACCTCACACACTAATTCAAAAATAATTTTCTCTATAGTTATTTAAGAAATACTTTTCCCTTTGTATGAAAGTGTTCAGCGTTAAAAAAAAGAAACAAAATAAAATTGCTTAAGAAACATTAACAACTGTCTTTTTCTTTGTCAGACATCTCAAAATAAATCCAGCACAGATAATTTTTTTAAATTTCATTTTTGTAGCTTCATTGTGCTTTATTTCATTTTAGTAATTTAAAATCATTATTCAAATAAACTATTTGAATAAAACTATTTGAAACTATTTGAATAAAAATTCAGCTCAGAGTAGAAAACAAAAGGGATTTATTTTTATGAAAAAGCCTTTAACCTTAAATTTCTTTTAATAATTGTAAACTTTTGAAAGTTTACAGTCTGGGGGTAATTATGTTGGTTAGTTACCTAAATTTTGAAGAACTTCCCCTGTGCAGTTGAGTACTGCCCTGCTAACAAATCTCCCAGAAGTGTGTGCCCACCAGTGGTTTCCAGCACAGGACACAGCTGCTGCATTCCTGCGGTGCGAGACAGCGGGAGCTGCGTGCTGGCGCTTGCCGCGCTGCCCTGGGAGCCGGCGGGCGATGCTGTCACAAGGCCAGTTAACCCTCTGACACCGTGACAGGCTGCCTGTGGAAGCCCAGGGACTAGCTCCACGTGGTGCTGTGCTGCAGCTCAGCTCTGCCAGCATCCACCCCCACAGGCATCAGGGCAGATTACAGTGCTTTTGGGAGGTTCTTTCCAAGAGGTGCATATTGAGAAATAAACAGCCAGTGCCTGCGAAGGCTCCTTGGGTGCTGCTGCCCTGAAGCGTCCCCTGCACAAGATCAGTTGCATAAGATCATCTTCTTCTCAGAGCTTTATATTCATAATCATCTTTACTGTCTCAGACGTTTCCACATTTAGTAATTTTAAGCTTGTGAGCTGTGCTTTCATTTGATATGTGGTTTTTCCTTGACTTAACCAACATCTATTCTATTTTTCTCTTGTCCTAGCCCCATATATATGCCTTATAATTGGGTTCCAACACTGTATCTAGTTTACCTTTACCTCTTCCCATTTGCACATTTTCTGTACAACTGAGTTTCCTTTCCAACTGAGTTGGAAATAGCCTTTGTCATTTGAATGTCATTAAAATTTACCTTTGCAAGACTGCCAGAAAACTGTTCATATTGTTAACTTCACTTAATGAAAAAAAATATTGGTTTCAATTTTAGCCTTCAAAACTTCCAGATATAAAATAGGTATTTTATGTCTAAAACTGAGCAACTTCATTACTGCAGCTTTCATCTTTCCTTGTTCAACATCTCCTGTATTGTTTGACACCCTTAGTGCTGTACTATGAATACAGAGACGTTCTAATCAGTTTAATCCTTTTAGTATATTTGCATTTCAGGTGTGTGATGCCCGTAAAGTTGATCAAAAGTCCTTTCATGGAAATGTGCATATCTACTTAAAATATATAATCTTTATTATACAGTATAACTTACAGTTTCCTTGCTTGTATCTGTGTATTTTCCAAGTGTGTCCAGTAAACAGAAAATTTTGTTTACCTCTCACCAGTTGCATATCTTCGTATTTAGTGTGAGAAGACACAGAGTGATAAAGCTTGCACTCCTTATCTTCTGTAGGACCAAGTCACATTTCCACAAGTGAACTTCTTGGTCTTATCAGTATTTAGTCTTGCTGCTTTCATTGCGTGCCATCCTAAGGGGTGTCTGAATGCATAAATATATTTTTTTCTTTTCCCCATTCTAACTTTTGTTCCAGTCAAGTATTTTTCTGTCATAAACATCTTTCTTTCACCAATCTTCTATTGTCTTCCACTTTGGTATAGCTTGAGTAATTTTTATACACTCAAGTCTAATAGTCACACAATATTCTCAGGTCTCACCTTTAAAAATTATAGCTCTAATGATTATAGAAAAGATTGTAAATGTCACAATTTTTTTTTCCACAAAAAGGTGAGGAAAAGATCTGTTGTTTTTAAAATCTCACCATTTTAAGACAATCCCTTTACCTGTGCTTGCATAGTCAACACGAGAATTCATGTAAATCCAGAGGGCTGTTCAGAAAATCAGAAATAACATCCTAATACAGACATGTGATCCCAGCTTTCCTCAGAGCTCTCTCCTCAGGGACTACTGGGGACCCTGGCCTTCAAGTTTAGACATCTGTGCAGACCTGTACTGTTAATTTTCCCTGTGTGATCTAAAAAAAATGTTTTTTTCATGTTTTGCCAAGTGATGTTTGGGACCATTTAAAAAAAAAACCAGGTTTTTTTTGTGTATTTACTTCTTATTCTTGATTCATATGTATATTTACTTTGCATGCTTTGCATAAAGATGGTGTGATAACGTTTCTATCCGCTGGTGTTGAAGTGTACACAGGAAAAAGGAAATATGGAGGAAGGACATTTGATAGAGTGAAATGCCATTTCACAGGTGCTGGACAGATTTTATCCTGTTCCTGTGTGCAATTTTTCATTATTTTTCATCTATTAAATCTGAAACTTCTTTTAAAAAAATGTTGGCAGGTATAGCCCCATTTTGTGCAGAGAAATATGATGAAGTAAAGATGAACATTTAAAAAACACAGGCCTGTGCTTGCAACAAGAGTGTGAGACCTGTATTTAAGCTTTCTCTGACAGACCCTATAAGGGCAAAATGGAACATATTTGCCTATGATAAATGAAAATGTCAGGTCACGAGAGAATAGCAGTAACATCAGCACCTCAGATGTTCTGGTTATACTCATCAGCAGATGTTTTTTAGTTGTAGAGGCTGTATTAGTCCCTTGTTGCACTCCTTGCATACTTATTTTGACTACCAAACATACAGAGTTACCCTGAGGAGCTCAGTAATGGAAAGGAGAAGAAACCCACCTTATGTTCCTACAGGCTGCAAATGGAACCAAGGCCCTGAAGGGATCCTTTGCTGATGCTGGTGGCTGAAGGCTTTTTTCCCACCCATTTTCATTGTAACACAAGTTTTCTTCAAAGCATTTTCTGTGATGTGAAAACAATTAAAAATGTACAAACACTATTCCATTTGAACATGCTTCTGTACAGCATGGCTTGAAAGTAATTTGCAGTAGGCAGCTAGGTTGAAAGGGACATTCACTGAGATGTTAATGCTTCCAAATGAATTTCAAGTTTTCTTTATGTCATCCTCAATTTTACATTGCTTTAGTCTTAAAATAATACTGAATTCTGAAATGGTAATATATAAGCTATAAGAACTTGATTTCCAACTATTCTTTTCATGTCTCACCAGTCATTCAACCACCTGAGCATGAAACAATTCATGTAATACAGGTTGCAGTTTCAAATATACTCTGCTCAGTCCTGGCATCTTTTTTTCTTGGGAACACTGTTCATTTAAATGGAAAAAAAATATCTACACTATAAATTAAGTAAATGCTTATTTACAGCAGCAATTGGGGTTTGATAGCTTTTCATTCCTGGCTCATATTCTATCTCTGGTTATCCTTTTCTTAATTTCTTTAGGTTTACTTACCCTTTAATACCCACTGTTTAATTTTTCAGAGATTCTGAAAAAGTCAAACCAGTCCTGATTGTGTTCTGTCAAAAGAACAGGGCTGAAAGGAGAATTGGGTGTGTGTCAGGAACAATTGTGATTTGTTTCTGTCCAGACTGAATAACAATGATGTTTCCCTGACTTCTTTTCTGCCTTTATTCTGCAGTATAAACCTCTGCATGAATAAGATAATGAGATAGTAGATGTGTGCCTTTCCTGTGATAAGGGAAAAAGCATTCTGCTCAAGTCACTCTGCCTGTTCTTTGGTTTGTGTCTTGGATAGTGAACATTTTGGCTCTCTCTTTATGTCCTTTCATAAATCTCACTTCTTTTCTTGTGCTTTAGAAAACAGACTTTAAAAATTTGAAAGGTGATGTTTCCCTAGTATGCAGCTCATGATACACCAAAACCTGCACTGTAAGTGTCTCAAAATCTCCAGAGTTTCAGTATTATTGCTCAGCATTCAGTGCCCATTTCTACAACTGCTCTGTTAGCTCTGGAAGGCAGTCAGTGTCCAAAGAGGTGACTAGATTGTTACCTTCTCCCTCTCTTTAGTATATTTAAGTCCTGATTTGATAGTTTTGTCTGCCTTAAGTGGCTGACAGTTCAAAATATATTTCACAATAGAAAGAAATCTGTGATTTAGAACCCAAAGACAGTAAAACTGTGTACCATGCTGTTACTACTGTTACCTGTTATTACAGGAAATCCTGGTGTTAATAATCTTTCATTTGTACCCACACACAGAGGAAATCTGTTGAGAATCAAGGAATAATTGACACAGGGTGTGTGTGGGGAAATGACAATATTGAAGGGGAAATACACACAGCATAAGGGGTCTTGTAAAAAAATATTTTTGAAAGGCATGAGAAGAGAATACATGAATCAAAGCCAATGAGACCCCTTGGTCTAAGTTTGCTGATGATCAGTGATAGGCTGATGCAACTACCATGACGCAATTAATTACTTTTCCAAAGTTCCACCTATTCTGTGTCAGTTCTCAAGCAAACTGTTCAGATGCCCTTCATTTAATGAGCTGGAAAATGATGCTGGCTGGCTCAGTGATATTGAAGCTGTGCCCTTTCCAGCCTAGTCTGCAAAAGCTTATTTTTTTATTTATCCTCTAGGGAACACTAGAGCCAAGCAAATCTCTGTTTTGGTTTTTGTTTTAATATCCCTTTCGACATTAGTCAAGACATGACAGTCACCTCAGTGCCATCTGCTGTGAACTCCATGCTGTTAAGGAAAGATCTATGCTTGCCTAGGTTTTAGTATGACCAAAATGACTGTTTAGGTTTGTGCCATGTAGAGTCCAGGACATTTGAGAAAACACATTAAGTGACTTGGTTGATATTGGCACAGGCGCTGTTTTTATGCTTGGTAACACTGTGATTAGTGACTTAATTGCTGACATATGTTTTCCATTCTTTAAGGGTCAGAGATGTGAGCTGGGAAAACATTAGGAACCACTCTTTGAACCCCTAGTGGTGGCGTCAGCCTTCATAAACTTGTAACATTTGTGGCAACTCAAATACCACAACTGCATATTAAAATGATTTTTTCTCTTACAGTTGTGGCCCTGGTATCAGTCACTTTGTAACTGATATTCTTGCTATTACAAACACGCACAGAGAGCCTTTCCAAATGAATCTGAGTTTCACCTCTAGGGATCTGCATTTCCATAAAGCCATAGAACCTTAGAATGGTTTATGTTGGAAGGGACCTTAAGGATCATCTCTCTCCAGCCTCCCGGTCATGGGCAGAGACACCTTCCCTCCTCCAGGCCAGGGTACTGACAGCCCCATCCAGCACAGCCCTGAAGACTTCCAGGGATGAGGTGAACATGCCAGGGCTCAGGCCTTACTCGTATTTATCAGCAGTGCCACAGTTTTTCTTTGATTCACAGATAGTAATTACATTTGCATTTTTGGCAAGCAGGATGTTCACAGCTGTGAAGCAATGTATTTTTCTCCTTGGAATATCCATTCTTGAAAAAGGCTGGAAATGAATAACTAGGAAATGACATTTTGTAAAGCCATCACAGCTTTTCATCTTGTCCAAACAGCTTTTCCACCACAGAAAGGCTTCCCTCCCCCACAGCTTCTCCCCATGTTAGTAAGATGACCGTATGACTTTGTTACTGATATTGTGCATTTACAACTTTCTTGCAATTATTTATTTCAAAAGTAAAGTATTGCTTTGTACTTATGCCATTAGTATGGCATACATAACATGGATCTAGATCGATGGGAAGCATGCATTTTTCAGTTTCCAGTAGGTCTTCAGAATGTTTTGCTTCATCACCTAAAACTGATTGATTTCCTAACCAGTAGTTATGTTCTTATTGGTTCCTGGTACTAGAAATAGAATTTCTGTATGATTCATTGTAAGTGAACCAAAACACTGTATCTCTTTTAGCATTCAGACAGGCTAGCTGCTCTCTCATCCTTCTCTATTTTTCTTTTTTTTATTTTAAGTACATGTTGGCAATTGGAAATTGAAGAAAGAGTGAGTTTTCAAGAACTTTCCAATCGTTTTCAAAAATCATAAGAAGAGATTACTGAAAAAAAATTGTGATATTAATTGAAATTCTAGTTAAGTTGTTTTATCTGAGGAATATCTAAGAGCTATCAGCTCTTGGAATGTACTTTTCTCACTTGCACATCTCTTTTCTCCAGTCTTTAATAAGAAGTACTGAAAACCAGAATTTTGTTTGCTGCAGATATATATTTCCTAAAAGGGATAAGCTTGCAGAGTAAGGATCCTTTGTGGCTTCTCCTCCTGTCTCCACACATGTCCAGTCCATTCTCCTTTTGCCTGCTGCTCCTCTTTTTCAAGTATGTGAATCTTGTCAAGGATTTTACCTCAAAAATCCTGGTGATTTTGAGAGCAGACTTCTGAATTTCTTTGACCTTGCTATCTCTGTGTGGCTCAGAACCAGCATCTGGTTTCAGAGTTACTTTCTAGTTCATTTGATGTTAAATTAGCCTCGGACACTGTATTCATTGATGGTAAATTAAAGGACCCATTTCCTGAAATTTAGCTTTGCAGAATCAGGTCTTGTGCAATATTTTTTATTGCAGGTGCTTGGAAAATAAATTAAATCCAGCTTCCCATAAATGATGGAATATAGAGACAATCACAAACATTACTGAATAATGTAATTGTTGTTGAAGATTTAAATGCTACATATATTACCATAATTGTTTATTTCACTTTCTCAGGTACCAAGGAATGGTATGAACTTTAATATTTGAAATATAAGCAGAAATCCTCTGTCTTCCCTCTCTACTTTAAATACTCCTTGAGGAATTTATTTTGTTTTAATCAAACATTTGATTTCTCAAGCATGGTATCCCTGAAATTGTACAAACCCATGAATATTCTGAAAAATTATGCTGACTAAATTGCAGTTTTATGTTGACAATGAGGTTCATTAGCAAAAACTGTATGTACTGAATGCTACTTCATTCATGCATTAGAGAAGTCAGATATAAATTAGTTTCTGTTTTCATTGCCTTAACTTTCAACAATCACAGAAAAAATTCAAAGAGGAAAATAGTACACAAGCCTGCTGTCTTTCTTAATAGCCTGTTTTTCTCATGGATAGGCAAGTTCTCCTCTGTGGGCAAAAAGCCATGGCTGGGAGGGGTAAAAAAAGAATTGTGTGGGAAGATATGTACTGACGAGGCTGCCTTAATACAAAATACAGGAGTCCCAGGAGGAGATGCTTGCCCATGTGCTGTCCTAGCAGGGCAGTGCAGTAGGGGATGCTAAGCACCTCTTTAGCCACTGCCAGGTTTCTCTCCTTTAAACCTCAGTAAAGTTTCATTTAGTGCATTAATTGTCCATTTAACTATTTTTTTTAAATTTATTTAGTCCTTTCTATTATTGTTCTGAAACAAGCAAACAAACAAACAAACAAACAACAGAAAAATAACAAACCAAAAAACAAAACTAAAGCAAACCAACCATTTAATTCTGCCTGAAAGGAGAATTTGGAATGGTTTTCTGTGTCTTAGAGAAATACAGCATGTTGGGGGCAAAATATAAGACCACATTTTATAAAAGTCTAAAAAGACTTTATTCTTATTTTCTAAACATTTTTCCTAACATTTCTTATAATAAATGTTTCGTGAAGGATATTTGTTTGTTTGTTTTCTGGTGGTTTGTTTTATTGCCTTTTTTTTCCTTGTTTTTTGTTGTATTTTTTTTTTTTTAATCCATTATTCCCTTCTTTTATCTGGAAATGTTGCAGAAATACTTGATCTAATGTCTTCTTCCACTCCATTTTTATAGAGAGGATCTTAAAAAGCACATGTACCAAAAAAGTAAATAAGCTAGTTTTCTATTCTTCCTGTTCCTTCACAGGTCTTCTGGGAGGAAAACCAGTAAATTTCCCAAATTTCTCCTTTTCCCACCTATATCTGCTTTTGATATATCCTTTAAAACAGTGTTTCTAATACTTCTACTGCCCTTGGTACTACTCTTAAACTCCTACTATTAAATTAAAACTCCTACTACTAAAATTAATATTAGTTCTATGTAGTATGAAGTTTTTGGTTTGTTTTCTTTTGTTTTGATTGTTTTTAAGGATCAGAACACTTGGCACTTTGTAAAGTTCCCATTTTGCAGGTAGGGAAGTGTAAGCATAGAATGGGATAAAATGATTCAGTCAGGATGACTCATCCAGTGAGAGAACTGTTTTTTTTTGTATCCTCTTATCCTACTTTATACCCACAAAAGAAACAAATATAACAAAGGATTTCCTGATAGTTTGTCCCTCCTTTAGCTGCCTTTGCCTCTACCCCAGCTTCATGTTTCTCCTTGACAGCCAGAAACTGTCCATGAATTTTGCACCAGATCATTGGTTAGACACAGGGGTGGATGGATGGATGGATGGATGGATGGATGGATGGATGGATGGATGGATGGATGGATGGATGGATGGATGGATGGATGGATGGATGGATGGATGGATGGATGGATGGATGGATGGATGGATGGATGGAGGGATGGAGGGATGGATGGATAGATGGATGGAGGGAGGGATGGAGGGATGGAGGGATGGAGAGATGGAGGGATGGAGGGATGGAGCACCTACACACCACCATCGCCGTATGCAGTCAGCCTGGCAGTCCTTTGGATAAGTAGGGTGAGTTTCACTCAAAAGCACTTGGAAAGTAGTTTTTATTTGGCAAAATTGTTGATTCTCCTGGGAACACTTCACAGGATGAAATAACAAGATGTCAGGGGAAAATAGTTTGAAGACATTGTTCCAAAAGCAACAATGTTACAGTGACATTTTTTCATCTGTAGGGAGTAATGAGAGATGGTGGACTTTCTCCTTGCTCTCTTGGATTGTGCATTTTGTAATGTTTCCTGAGTGATATAATCACCTCCTTGGCGCCACTAATTATTGCATGTCCTATCCCAATTTTAGTAATGACATCAGGATCAAGAAAATAGACTTTTGGAATCAAATTGCCTGACAACTTTTTTTTTGCACTAAATCAAATTAATTGTCCACAATTTTTTCCTGGTATCAGGAAATTTCTTTATACAAAATATGCCCCAATGCATTTGATTTTTTTTTCCTACTTGTAAGCATACATAATGTTAATCATTTTGTTCTGAGAAACTGTATAGTTCAGTTTTTGTAATTTGTCCAGACCTTATAATGCTTTTCTTAGTTTAAACATATATTCTTTTAGTGTTCAGGGAAGGGCTTTTGGAAAGGATGAGAGAAGGCAGCACATTTTGCCCAATGGAGAACAGCAGCAAATGAGTTGTTACAGCAGGGAGGGTGGTTGATTGGAGAAGAGCCGTAGAAAGCAATCAGTCATCTCCCCTCACAAATGTTTAGAGCAAATTAGGGCACAAATCTTATTCTATGGAACTGGTTTGTGTTTACAGGTAATTCTGTAACTGATGAGAAATTTTTAGCTGGCCTTGATAGATCTATAGATATGTATTTCTACATGGGGTGAGGCTGAGTTGTAAATTTCAACAGAATGATTTTTTTTGCTCCATGAGAAGAATTTCGTAGAAGATTTTGTTTTGCAAAACACAGTGATTTTTAACAGCTTTGGCTTGCCAGGTCACTCACATTTATTTTAAAAAGTGTGTCTTTTTTTTCAGCTTCTCTTTCAACTAACTACATATAATCTGCTTCTAGGTTTGTTTAAATGCTTTGCTACAAGCAGTGTAAACTGGAATTTCTGTTACTGCATTCCTTCACAGAGAAAGACTCATTTCTTTGATGAGGCTTATCTTAGCACTGTGTGTGGCATCTGAAGACTGTAGCAACCAGTGTTAGAGGTTTTTCTCTCATTTCTAGTTAATTTTTTAATAGTCCATGAGCAGTTTCAGACTTCTATTCATTTAGGTATTTTACCAAATGAGAGTTGTATAATATGTATAGTAACTTTACACCTCATAATATTTTTTTAATTTTGTTATTAGTTAAAGCACTATATTTATAGCTCTATAGGTTTGGCTTTGTCACTTTTGCTTTCAGACTCCAACAGTTAATTGCACAATAGGGATCTTACAGTGACTGGCAGAAACAGACAATATAGGAGCATGAGAGATTGTCACAAGAACATGTTTGCATTACAGTAGTAGTGGATCAAAATGAGACTGTGAATGAAGTGTTCCAGTGATCTTGAGGATGAGGAGAAGATGAAGTTAATCAAACACACATTATAACCAAAATGGAATGTGTTCTTCATCTGTGTGTTAACTGTTAGAAGGCAAACCTGCAACAGTGCATTTGAAGTCTGACATTTCTGATGGTCCACCATTGAAGCTGTTGGTAGTGCTACAGGAGGCTGAAATAAAAAACTGGAGATAAGAAATAGCAAATGCAAGGGTCTTCAGGGTGCTCAAATGTAAACACAATAACCTGATATCCATGTTGTTATGACTGAAAATTCAAGCACAAAAGCCAAAATTGCATTTGACTGTGAAATTTTGGTTTAGTCCCATGCATAAATAATTTTATACTGTACCTATGTGGCTCTATATTGGTTTTACTTCACCAAGTACTCAAAAACAAATGCAACTCAATTAATGAGATATTCGGTATTTTATAATTTTCTTGCTTCTCGTTACATTGTCACATGCTTTATTGACAATCTGCTGTTCATATGCATTGTAGAAACACCTATAATGCTTTCATTGACTTTTCTATGCTGCTCACCACTATGACACTTTACTGCTTCTCACAGGTAATTAAATTAATTTTCATATAACCCTTGTGATAGAAGGAATTGTTATCCTCTTTACTTAATTAGATATTAAACCACAAAGATTAACGTGAAAGTATTACCTAACTTGAACATTCAAAATGCAATGTCTAGGACTTAGGTTTTTTGATCTCCTTGATGTGGAATGACTCCTGTATTTAGGGCACTGTTTAAATGAAATGGTGAGGAAATGATGAGGGGTTGGCTTACAAGGGGGATGTAGCATTTATATTTGTTTTTTCTTACCCTTTTCCATTGGCATTCACTTTCTCTCCTAGGGAGAGAATAGTGGATCTGATGGACCTTTGATCCATCCTGAGCAGTAGCTGCTCAGAGGTTCTGAGTTAAGTGGTTTTTGTTCTTGAGGTATCCACATGCTTAGGCCATGTGGGCATCACACACTCACAAGCACAGATTAACTAGTGATGAATGACAAAGTTGGTGTAAGTAACTGGTTCATTATCAAGTACTTTGCAGCTTGAGCAAATATTATTTCCAGTTCCTGATGATAAAATCACTTTTACTTCTCTGAAGCCCTTTGTTTCCATACCTATTTTCTGCAGTGAAAGACACAAATATCCCACCAACAGGGACTTCTCCCTCAGAGTCCACTGAGACTCTGATCAAGACAGGAGATTTTAAAGAAATACAGCAGTAGCACTTAAGATTTTTTCAATAATGCTGGTACATGAGGCCACAGACTTAAGATTGGCCTATACTTATAACTTTTTGAAATTTATGAAGAGGTTCAAAGAAATAGTAAAAATTTGCAGGCACTTTGCTAAACTCTACATTGTACTGCAAAATATGAGCCACTAGAATATCTCACAAAACAGTTTCCAGAATGTTGTCTTAAATATGAAAAAATATTGTTTTCTCTGCCACTTTTTATCAACAGTTGTCCCATTTTCCCTCTTAAAAACTTAGAAAACTGCAGCACAGAATTTAGTAATTTAGCAAAAAGAAAACACAGTCCTATAATGTGGAACATCAGGCAGTCTTACTAGGTAATGCTATTAAGGCATTGTAATAATATATTTAACATTAAAATAATGTTTCCTAAAAATCAGGAAAAACAAGGCCCAAATGATTCATTATTTTAGATTATAATTTGCTTTGGACTAGTGACATGAATTATCTTTGACATTACATGCACTCAGTGAGTGTGGTAGGGGTCTAACACAAGTATGAGTGGATACACACAAGATATTTCATCTCAGCACTCTTCCCAGGTTAGCCTCTGAACTTGTTTCCCTTTAAAGGTTCTTGCTTGGATGTGGCAAAGAACTTCCAGAACTCAAATCACTACACACACCTTGATATATTTAGTAGAAGTCTAGGGAAGAGGAAGTGACAAGAAATCTAGCACATTTGGTAAACTAAATACAAAAATATAGTATAAAATAAAAANAAAAATTTTAGAACTCTGAAGGTTTTAGTACCTTGAGCTTTCACTCTTTACAAAATGTATAGCTTCCTTTCAGTGATAATTGCAGTCAACATAACCCAACACAAATTCTTGTGGAAGTAGAATTCATTTTTGCTTTATTGCGAGCAGTTACTTATTGCAATAAGAGGAATGCTACAATGGTGTGAGAAAAAACAATTTCCTGTCAAATATAATTATGTGTCCTTTACCTACAGCTTTCATTGTTGTGCTCAATCTAGAACAATACCTAAAGAGACAACTGCAATTTCTTATCCAGCTGCTTCCTGCCCAACCTCCTCTGAAGCTGGCCTTGATTTCATGTTGATATTTATGTGTGCGTATTGTACTGGTGAAATAAATCATCTTCTATGTGCAAGGTCCCTATAGTTTGGGCTGTAGAGCTTCTCTTTGGACTGTTCTGTCCACAGCCCTGTCTGGCCTTTTTCTTCAGTGCACAGTTTTTGAAGAAAGGGTTGCTTAAGGTCAGTTGTGTGGAGATTTAATAGCTGTGAGCTGAGTGATGCTGAGGATTGCAGATCCTCTTCTCATAAAGGTCACACCTCCTGGCCCACGGGGTCTCTTTCCAAGAAGGACCTGGGCCTGTTCGAATGAGTCCAGAGGAGGCCACAAAGATGATCAAGGGGCTGGAGCACCTCTGCTAGGGGGACAGGCTGAGAGAGCTGAGCTTGTTCAGCCTGGAGAAGAGAAGGGAGACTTAGACACCAGGGAGACCTTAGAATGCCCTCCAGTACCTGAAGGGGGCCTACAAGAACACTGGAGAGACATTTAATGAGAGAATATAGTGACAGAGAGAAGGCAATGGCTTTAAGATGAAGAAGAATATCTTTAGATTAAATGTTAGAAAGAAATTCTTCATTATGAGAATGGTGAGGCATTGGCACAGGTTGCCCAGAAATGTGGATGCCCTGTCCCTGGAACTGTTGAAGGCCAGGCTAGATGGAGATTTAAGAAACCTAATCTGGTGGAGGGTGTGTTCCTGCTCATGGGAGGTGGGTTGAAACAAGATCATTTTTTGGTCTCTTCCAGACCAAACCAGTCTATGATTGTATCATTCTAAGCTATATTCTCTGGGATGGGAGAGTACATGCATTAACCACGAATGCTCAGTCCTGCCACCTTCTGTCACAGGTACTTTTGCAAAAGATCTTTGCCACTAAGCACAGGGCAAGCATAACAATATCATTTGTGACCTAGTGCTTATCACTGTTGGGGCTGTAGATGATGATGCTTCAGAAAGATATGTTTGCTGGGAAGTTTCCTAATGCATATTAGTGTTATCCCTTAATTTTTAAAATATTTTTACCTATTTTATGGACTGTGTGTTTTCATCAGTAATGTAGGGTATTGATTCAAATATTATAGGCCTGAGAAACTACTTCTTTTCCTACATTCTTTCTTTGTCACACCAGTAATTCATAAAGAATATATGGTCAATTTGATTGCTTTTGATAATGGCATCTTACTGAATTCACAGAAAAAGAAGACTGAGCTCTTTCAGTGTATTGAATTTTCCTTCTCTGGCACAAGTTTGGTTCTCAACAATGTTTTGTGAATATCTTAGGAAAACTGCATTTTAACTAGGATTAGGCAATATGCTTGGTGGATGGTTTGCATATTTTTATATATTGATAAGGAAACATTTTGATATGCTTTAAAATTTTATCCTACTGCATTTAAAATAAGATAAAATTAATCGCACTGTGTTTTGCAGTAAATTCATGTGGCCATTTATATGGTCACACTCAGTGCAAGTTGGTTTGTATCCCAGCATACAAATACTGCTCAGAAAATAGGGGTACAGGAAAAGAAGTTGGTATTATTGGATCAAAACTCACCCTGGAAAGAAAAACAGTTTATCTTGAACTTCTTGAAGAAACTTGGTAAAGAGATTTTTTTAAAAAGAATGTGGATGTAGTTTGGTATTTATGCCACCCAGAGGAATCTAAACAGGCTCAAGAAGTAGGTGCATGGGAATCTCATGAAGTTTAGTAAGACCAAGTACAAGGTGCTGGACTTGGGTCAGGGCAACACCTGGGGGGGGATGAACAGACCAAGAGCAGTTCCAGGGAGAAGGACTTGTGAGGCTGGACATGACCCAGCAATGGGCACTCCCAGCCCAGAGAGCCAAACGTGTCCTGGGCTGCATCCAGAGCAGGGTGGGCAGCAGGGCAGGGAGGGGATTCTGCCCCTCTGCTCTGCTCTGCTCAGACCTCACCTGCAGGGCTGTGTCAGCTCTGGGGTCCCAGCACAGGAAGGACATGGAAATACTGGAGCAAATCCAGAGGAGACTACAAAAATGATCAGAGGGATAAAGCACCTCTCCTATTAGGAAGAGATAACTAAAAGAGTTAGGTTTGTACAGCCTGGAAAAGAGAAGGCTTTGGGATGACCCAATTTCAGCCTTCAAGTGTCCAAAGGGAATTTACAGGAAGGATGGAGAGAGACCATTCACATGAGCATGTAGTGACAGGACAAGGGGGAATGGCTTCAAAGTGAAAGAGTAGGTTTGGATTAGATATTAGGAAAAAAATCTTTACTCTGAGTGTGGTGAGGCACTGGAACAGGTTGCCCAGGGAAGTTGTGGGTACTTCATCCCTGGGGATCATAGAATCATAAAGAATTATGGTATGATTTAAATGAATAGCAACAGATAGACTGTTATCAGATAATGGCAGTAATAAAGTGGAGAACCCCCAGTCCAGCTGAGACTGCTCTCACACAAATGCAGTTGATGGGTACCAGCAGCAGTGGCATACAGGGCTGGCAGGGACCAGCAGGCTTGTGGGGTACTTGGGGCACTCCAGGGCTTGCTGCCTAGTCTTTCTCATGTTTGGATCAAGTAGTTCTGGTTTTCAACATTCTTTTCCTCAAGTTGCCCAAAGTACATCTGATTCTTCAACATTTTCTGCAGATTTTCTCATTAAGTTCTCAAGTTGCCACAGATTTTAGCAGAAACACTGGGGGAAAGAGTTATTGTGTCGGTGGCTTTTTTTGTTATCTAAAAGTAGGAATATTAGTCCCATTAGGTTTATTAGATCAGAAGAACAATACAAAGTGACTTAAATCTACAAAAGCATGAACAAATTACCACATTTCTTGGAAATTATTTTTCATTTAATTTCTCTCTTTCTTTTTTATTGTTTGAATTGTTATACTAAAATAAGACAACTATTTCAGCTTCAAAGAAACATCAAAACATCAAATCAGTGCAATAGGATCAGGAATCTGGCATTCTATTTGAACATCACATTAGTAGAAAGAAGTTCACTCCAAACAGCCAAGTTTAGAGAATAAAACTTGCCAGGTGAGGGATGATATTCTCTCTGAGGAAAAAATAAATAACAAAGAGAATCCCAATATGGCTGAGCATAACAGGCTTGATTTAATAGATGCCTTAAAAAGTGTTTCATGCCGAATGGGTAGACCAGTGAGGAATAATTAGGAATAATGAGGTGACATTGTGGAAAGCTCATCTTCAGTGGAGTACCAGGAAACTGTTCAAAGCTAAAGTACCAAAGAAGTTGAATAGTCATCACAGGAAACTCCTTGCATGGAAACTTCATAACAAAACATGAAACGCTTTGTTTTGAGAGATGGGATTTCCTGAGATGCTTGCTAGAAAAACATGACACAGAAGACAAATAGCTAGCAGAGTTCCTTTGTTAACATGTTTGAGTAGACCAATTCTTTCAAACAAGTCTGCTTCATTGTATTTTTTGTCCTACACATTTTCTGTTTGTCACTTTCCTGGGCTTTTAATATTAAGTCTTGTAATTTTAGACATAATATTAAGCCTTCTACACTCAAATGTTTCTAAAAACAGTTATGCCAAGAGCAAAAGCCAAGTTCTACAGCTAAAAAAAAATCATGAAATGTCACATTTTATTCTTTTGCTTGGAATTTTGATACTGGAAAAACTATCCACACAACTTCTAAATATGGACTTAATCATAGGTCTTGCTTTCTGAATCACTTAACTGGAAACTCAAAGCCACAACCAGATAGTTGGCTTGAATTCTATAGTGGTATATGAAAATTCAGATTTAGATCATATGTTCCTTTTAATATGATTTGGTTACAATTGACTGAAAATATTTTAAGTAATGGAAGGCAAAAGTTAACTTTGCTACAAAGAAAATAAAAATATCTGTTCATGTATAAACATTTATTCAAATGGAGAGAGCAGGTATTATATTCCTTCTAAAATATCAATACAAATATTTCTCTTTTTCTTCCCTCATTTTACTGAGGGTTTTTGGTTTGGTTTGGTATTTGGTTGGTTTTTTGTTGTTGTTTGTTTTTGGTTTTTTTAACTAGTCTTGGGGAAAAAGACAGAAAGAAAGAAGAAAACCAGATGCAGGCTCTTCTTCATCACTGGGTAGACACTGTCAGAAAGGAAACACATTGAAAGGTCTCACACAAATAATTAGCCTGCTATTCAATTATATAGATCCACTGATTTAGTTTTACTGGGGGTTTTTTCTGATGCTGCAGGTTAGACTATTCAACATCTAAAATCTTCTGGCAACCTGTGGCAAGGGCAGACTAGTGATGACTAATTTCTTTATGGTAAAGAAAATTCTAAAGTTTCATCTCTCACCTTGGGATAACTATGCCTGGAAAAAAAGTGGGACACCCAAGTCAGCTGTTGGCACAATTTAATGCTTGGTTTATTAATAAGCAATGAAAAGGCCCAAGTGGGGTCACAAAGACCTACCAATCAATCTTACATACAGGCACACTGTGGCCTTTCTCTGCAATCTGCCACATTCATGGTGCATGCCACCAGCTGTGGTGACCCACTGCTTATTTAAATCTGAAGCAATCCAAGGAATAAATTCAGATTCTGCTTTTGAAGGCAGCACCCAATCCTTCCCTTTCTCCAGCTTTTAAGGCCTTCATCCCCAGAGACAGGCTCCTGTCCTGGGGCACAAACAAATAGTTTACCCTTTCCTAGGAAGCTTATCGTTTTATTGCCTTGCTTTTACTCTAAATTAGATCCTGCTGCAGGGCAGGTCTTCTGTGATAACTTCAGTGAATTACAGCCGCTATATCAAATGCACCTATTTTGTGTGATATTTGGATTGTGCTACCAGGTGAAAAAACAGGACATGACTTCTTGGAAGTGAGGACATTGAGATGTGTATATAGGTCATAGCACAGATGGCTGGAGAGATTGCTTGACACTAGGACAATGGACTCCTTTGATGGGGGAAAAAATTGCTCCTCTAGAACTTGCCTGTCCCTCTGTAATGCTAAAGATGGCCTTAAAAGATAAGATGTCCCCAGAGGTTCAATTAATTTGGCTCTCCCTCCCTGTAGTTTCCAAGATAAGATGAAAGTGGGAAGACATTTAAAGGGGAATAGCAGGAGCACAATTTGCATTCTTAAAAAGTCTGGTAAGTTCTTCTTTTTAGGGTGAAATTTATTTCCTTCTCTCTCCAACTATTGCATATTTCTCCAGAAATGAAAAACATACAAAACCCAAAGAAAATAACTCCCCAAAAATACTGCAGGAATAGTGCTAAATTCTCAGTACTAAGGAAAACCGACACAAAGATTTTCTGTGCAGTCTTAATTAGAAACTCTTGGGTATAGTGATCAAGATGCCATTATTCCTTATGTAACTAAAGTCTGTATTTACACACAGGCCTTCATAATTTTTCTTTCAGGAGCCTTGCAGAGGGTAGGAAACCATTTTTTAGGGATTCAAAAGGAAGTCCATGAAGGATTTCTTTCAATATGCAAAGAAGCTGTGCAGTCATTTACAATGAAGAAGTGCTGCTAGGATTCAGGATGAGGATCCAGAACCTCTCCTGTTCTTGCCACAGAGTCCTAGTATTGTCTGAAGCAAATCTCTGATAATCTTCCTAAAGTTTGCTTGTGGTGTTAATACTGCTTGTCCTGTTAGGAGCACAGGGAAGATCAGCCATGAATGTTTACAAATCACTGTGGTTTGTCCCCATCTTAGTACAGAGAAAGTGGGCAAGAAGTGCAAACAAGATGAATAGCCAAACAAGGAAAAAGCGTCTGAATTTCATCTCATGTCATGTTTGTCATCATTGAACACTGTCCACCAATGCCTTCAAACATTTACTCAAAATGCAGACGCAAAAGTTGCTGAGTTATCATTGACTTTTCAGGGCTTTGGCGTCTCCAGAGGTGCAGCAAAGCTCTTTGAACATATAAAATTCTATGATGTCTGTGCCAAATGCTCCTGTCACCAAAGGCAGTTTTAGTTTTCATGCATTATGCAAAGTGCCCAGAGCTGGCTGCAGAGCAATGGTGTAAAATTCTGTCTTTAAATGGCCACTTACTGCCTGTGAAATGAAAGCAAAACAGTAACAACTTTAGTAACTTCAGTAACAACTTCCATGAAGATGTTGTTCAGTTCCTCTGTTCTTTCCAATTCACAGCATATTCTTGCTGTGGCTTAAAACTTACCAGGAGTGAAAAGATAAATATGAAGCAAGCACAGCTGACTTTTTGCAATTTCATTCAGGCAAGTTAAAGAGTCTATCCTATTTTGTGTTTTAAAGTTTTTATTTTTTTTCAGTGTATACAACAGGAAAGAGCAAAGAACTGGTGGCTAAGTGTTCCATTTCCCATTCTAATTCTCTCTTATTTTGATACAATGTGGTCAGAAATACAGTTTCTTAAAAATAAGACTTGTGATTCAGACAAAGAAACAATTTATATGATTTTCATTTCATAGCTCTTCTTTTGATTTAAAGTTCTGCAAGCTTTTGTATCTGAAAGTGTTGGCAAATGCCTCAGAAAGACCTAAATAAGGCTTAACTGCTATAATATTTCAGAAACTTTTTAATATAAACATAGGTTTCTGAAAAAACAGTGCCATATTCACACTTCCCTTTGGCGGTAGAACTGAACAATTTTTCTCTTGGTGCATATTTTCAGAACAGACGTTTTCGTGGAACAGCACAAAGAAATCCAGCTGATATGTTTGGATCCTGTTTATTGCATTTTACACCCATCTAGTGGTCACCAGGCAGTACAGCAGGATAAAATTTCTGTGACAACAGCAACATCTTGTGCAGATTTGTGGTTACCTGGTGGTGCAAACTAGAGGACCTCTCCCAGCTGGTGAAACTGCAGTTCTACCTAACAGACTTCAAAATTTTAAGAATTCAGTATGTTACAATCTGACAGTGAAATCAGTTGTAGAAGTCTGCCTTGGTTTCTGACTGGAAGAAATAGGACTGGTAATATAATATTCATATGATATCCACAAAAGGGAGATGAAGAAAATAAAACAAAACTGCAAATAAAACTGTATTCCTTTAATCCAACTAAATACTTTTGATTCAGTTGAATATTTAAGTCCACTGTTAAAGAAATCAATTTAATATTTATTCTTTATTCAAAATTTTCATCCTGTGAGAGGGACTTACATTAATCTTCATTTATTTATATCCAGCTTTTGTTTCAAACTTCCAAAGCAAGCTTTTATATATATTTGAAATTATACTACCATCATAGAAATTAGTCTTACTGAGCACAGGAGTAAACTATTGTCTTCTGTTTTACCTAAAATTGCAGGAATTATCTTCCCTCCTGCCATCAATAGAAAAACAAACTATACAGACTATGTATTGATTGGGAGTCTGTGTTTTCTTGAAGCTGTTTAAAGGGGGAAAAGTTGGTCAGGTAATGAAATATAAATATTAGGAAGTTTGGATATGATGAGCTAAGCCCTTCATTGGTATTGTGACTATTTTGTGCTCCTGCAATACGTAGGAATTCAAGCTAAAAAGATATTGAGCATACCATTACTACAAGTAATAGTAGACATGCTAGTAACAATGGTAATAGGTTATAAACTAATGACACTGCAAGCTGCAAAGGACACTTTACTGTAAAGTGTCTAAATAAATATAAAACTATACTGGTTTATATTATATTGACCTGCTTGACATTCTCAAACATTCTTTGTGAACAGATCTTGCAGTGATCATAAAGATGCAACAAATAGGGAAAATTAAAGCCAAAGAGGATCTCCACGTAGTCCAAGATCACCTAGAAGGCTGGTGGCAGAACTCTCATTTGATGTCTCGTTGTTTAAGCTTTCTTAGTTTGAAACTGATAAAGCAATAAAGACACAGAACAAAGTACACAGTCATAATCAAATTCAAAAAGTCCTGGGAAGAAGTGTATGGGTTTGTATTTACTGACAGGTAATTGTTCTGAAAACTACAGTGAAAAGAGAATTAAATTACTGCACTCTCCTGAAATTTTTATTGATAAATTCTGCATATTTTTTTAAAAAGAGGAACAAACAAACCAACTACATTTGCATTTCTACATTCGAACTGGAAGAGGTGAATACAAAAAAAAATAATATAATTTGAATGTGGCAGTAAGTTTGTAGTTCAAGAAATATATGCAAAATAAAAAATAAACAATGAAATAAATCATGAAGCAAAAATCTATCCTCTGCCAGGCAGTGTGCATCTGTGTGAAAATAAGCAATGTATGTTTCTTTGATTAGTTCATTTAACAAAGAGAAGAAAGGTCTTGGGAATGCTGTCACTTCAGCAAAGGATTGAAGTGGCAACCTCAGTGAAAGCTCAGGTCAGTGGTAGATGGCACAAGCGAGTACAGAGTAGCATGCTCCAGCTGTGACACCTGTGCTAGGCAAAAGTGTAATCAGCAGCTGACTTGCACTGCATCTTTTCTGCTGTCATTAGCCATAACTGGAAACCTGTGGGTGTGCTTCAAATGAACACCATTTTCAAAATGAGTGCTTTATATGGGTTCAGCAAAAATGCATTATATGGTGCTAGCACTTATCTATGTTTAAAAAATCATGTGAAAGATCGTCCATACATCCCTTACTCTTAAATGCTTTAGCAGTGTTATTTTTGTCCCCATTAGTATGGCAAATGAGCCTAGAGACCTAGTCTTGCTAATCCACACATTTGTAACCTCTCAGGCTGTATACCACAAGGCATCCAAAAATGAAGCCACATGCTGCAAAAAGCCTCTGTACAGTTACCAAATGCAGCTGTTGGGCTGTCAAGCAGCACAGGTTGCCATGGGCACGTCCTCTCAGCACCACCCACCCTGTTCCAGTGTTTAATTGTTTGCAGACTCCTGTTCAAGGTCTTCACACTGATTTTCAAAGCCCTTTGTGGAAACATTACCGTCTGTGTGAAAACAGCACCTCCTCTCTCCTTCTCTTTGTTTCTGTTCCCTTGTCCTTCAGCCCCTCATGAGAAAAGTGTTCTCTAGGAATGATAAGCCTCTTTGCCATGCTTCATACCAAGTACAACAACCAAAAATGCTGGATTTAAACTGTGTGGTTCAAAGACACAAATGGCTACAGAAATTCTGCTGCTTGGTCAATTAACAAAGGACTCATTGCTTCCCTCTGTATGTAAAACAGCAAATCTAATGCAGGCAGATGTGCCCAAGCACACACATATACCTTAATGCAACCCCAGTACTTTGTTTGCTGGGACAAGATAAAGCATGTTCTTGAAGTATTTTTGTAGTAGCAAAATATTAGGATTGGGTACTCGATAAGAAAAAGCCTCTCAGATGCCTTAGAAGTGTGAGACAGGATAATTGGTGTCCAGGTCAGGAGAGATGGGACCTGAAGAAGTAAATAATGAAGCATCGTGTTTCCTCTGGTATAGAGCTCATGGATATTCTACCTGTAGAGAAGTATAAAGCTTCCTGCATTTCTAATAGCATGAGGTTTTTCTCTGCCAAATTTCTCTTCCTTCAGAGTTGAGTTTATTTTATTTATCAGTAATTGTAAAGTATCTCTCTTTGTGACTTGTGTTTTTTCATAGCAGTGGACATCACCAGGTCTTTATTTCCCCATTACTGTCAAGAAGCAATTAGCTATGATAATTTGTCAGAGGAATGTTTGTTAAATTTAAAAATTCTTAGGTCAATAACATAAAAAAATTTCTCTTCTTTTTGCAGTTTCGATGTAGACAATGGTACATCATCAGGACGAAGTCCCTTGGACCCCATGACAAGCCCTGGGTCTGGGCTAATTCTTCAGGCAAATTTTGTCCACAGCCAACGTAGGGAGTCTTTCCTTTATCGGTCTGACAGTGATTATGATCTATCTCCAAAGTCCATGTCCAGGAATTCCTCCATTGCCAGTGACATGTAAGTACCTTATTAATTACTTCTAGTCTATAATTTGTCCAATATCAAGATTTCTGCAGCCACAAGAAATTTCTTTTGAAAAGGCAAACACTGTAATCACTTATGCTAGTGAAGTAATGGAAAATTGTTTGTTTATTTCTTTAATGAAGATTATACTTGTTCCTGCAGCTTTTTGAAGGATATCATGAGGGTGTACTTGACATGTTTATGCACTCTGTTAGTTTCGACAGAATAATAATGATAGTGAATACTGGTGTACTAAATCACTAAGGATAACTATTTACTGGCTCTTAAGTTATTTTCAAGAGAAACAATACAAACTCAATTTATGTTTCTTCATAATTTTAAGAAATAGATCCCATTTATTTACAACTGTGATCTTTTAGGTTTTTAGAAGAAAGATTTACCAGCTGGCAGAAAATAATAATTTGAGAGAGAAAAAATTATTTCAAATACCCTCTTAACTAAAAGACAAAATTCTAACAGAAGACCTTTTTAACCTATTCTGTCCCCTCTCACTATTCTGTGAAGTGTGTTTTTTCTGCTAATGAGTCATGCTTTTCAAGTATGTGTGGACCCCAGGTTGCACAGGTAGTGGAAGTCAGAGGCAAATCTCTGTTTGTAAGATGCCAAAAATATTTAAAATGTTCCATATTCTAGTAACTTCTAAGTAGGAGAAATTAATAACACTTTTTTGTTTGATTGACATTTTTTGCCTAAATGGCTCCAAATTTCATGGCCAAATTGGTGCTTATGGTTCAAATATATACCTAAAATAAAGGATCAGGCCTGTCATAATATCAAAGTGAATGCATCTTTTAATAGATATCTCCTTTAAAAAAAAAAAGAGTAGGCACCAAAAAGAATAAGGATTTTCATAATAATGAGTGAAATTAGACCTGATATTTAACTTGAAGTCATAAATGAATACTCCTTTTTTTCAGCTTATATAATTTTTAGATCTGTTATTTTATGTAATTATAGCTCTTTTTCTATGTAGACTGTCAAAGTAAGAAAAATTCCTTCCTTTAGAGAGGGTTAGTGTAAGGTCCATGACTCAGTTAAGATCTGTAAATTAAAATACTCAGTAAGCTTTGTGCCAAGTGTGACCAGTTTTTGTTGAGACAAAAAGGATTAGAACAACAGCAATTCATCTTGCTTTGTTATTAAAA
>VZRX01003939.1:102824-117230 GCA_013398075.1 Notiomystis cincta | reverse complement strand
AAAAAAAAAAGCATTTTTCTAGGAAATAGTATCCCTCCTTCCAGAAAATCTTCCTCTGACAGATATCCTTTTTTTTTTAGAGGGAGAAGATTCAAGCTTTTAGTGTAGCACCTGTACCAGGATGACATTTGTAAAGATTTTTACATTCAGGAGGACAATCCAGCTGACTGAATTGCTTAGATGAGTCATTTCAATGAAGAATTCAATTAGTGCTCCATCCTTGAACTCATAATCCACTTCGTTTCCTAGAATTTTGGGTAATATTTCAGCACATGGCAGTAAATTGGATAAACAATATAATTACTGAAACAGCACACATTTTCCCCCTTTTTCTCCCTCTCTAGTCTTCCTTTCAAAATTTTCTGGAAACTTATTTACATATAAAATTTATTTGACCTCACATCTTGGTAATTTTCACAGTCTCTTATCACAGATGAACTTTTTAGTAAGAAGGTAAATAATCCTGCCTCTGTTTAGGAGGGGAGAACATTGGGAAATGTAAAAGGCAAGTTTTTTTCACCATGGAATATTAATAGTTTTTCAAAAAGCTAAATGATAATAAGCTTGTTTGTATCACAGAAATTAAGTTAAAGAAAGCCAAGGTATTAAAAAAGGGAAAATTTAAAAAGATAAGGTAGCAAGGAATAAAAAGTAANATTGTGTCGTTATTTATTATGTATGCAGCTCCAGCCAAGGAAGGGAACAAGTTGTGCTCAGTTGTTTGCAAAGCTGTTTTGATTTTTGTTTGCAAAAAATGAAAAGACAGGCTGTGCCACAAGCAACTTATAAAGTCAAAGTGTAAGATGATAACCAAGAGTCTAATACTGTCAGATACCATCCCCAGGAGAAGGCATGATGAGAGTCATGCTCAAAGTAGTAAAACTTACAGAAAGCAAAGGGAATTTCATTCAAGGAATTGAGATGGAAAGTAAAGAAACAAGGGCACAGAAGGGATAGGTGGAACTTTTTTTAAAATCAGAGAATCCAAAGTATATTTTGATGAATTAGTTATGGAAAAGAATAAAAGACAGGATGAGTGCAGGGCTGCTGTGGTGAGAGAAGGTTAGTGGGACGATTAAGGGTGCAGTTAAAAGGGCAGAAAAAGCAGCTGAATGTAAGAAAAGAGCACAAAAAATGGAGTCGGGGTCACTAACATTGTTTCAATTATCCTTTGGAGGAAATAATATGGTCTTTGAGAATAATAAAAGCAGGACATGGAGATTATACATAGAGATTAGGAAAAGCTGCTAAAGTTTGTGAACTGGAGAGGTGAATGGTTTAGACAGGAAGATGCAAGGTCCAAGGCAGGTGAGCACGGGGGTATTGTGAAGCCTCTCTGTGGGATTTCCAGCAGAGATATAAGGATATGCAAGAGAAAAAGAAGTTACTGAGTGAGAAGTTACTGAGGGGTAGTGAGGCAATAGGAGGAATTATATTTCAGGATCTGTGATGAAAGACAGGAAAACAAGTTTAAAAGGAAGAAGAATAAAGAACAGAAAACAAAACACACAAAAAAGTTCGCAACAGCAACACAGAGGAGAGAGGGAATAGTACCTAGCTGAAAGATGTGCAAAATCATTATTGGAAAATTGTCAGGCCTGTATTTGAAGACATTAGTGAAGCAGAGAGCTGTGTGGGTGTCTTGCTGAGGTGGCCTCATTGCCTAATGTTGACTTGTTTGAACTGCTGTGGCTGCCCAGAACTCACAAATGCAGGAAGAGGTAGAAGTGGTAACACTTTTTATGTCCTTCTTGTTGAGGGATCACTGCCCTGGTTAATGGAGCAAGAGATCAAATTAGTAGAGAATTTCTGTTTTAGCAAAACCTCGGTCTCTAATCAGGTTAAAAATGGGTTCCTAGAAAAGAAAAACCAATAAGCTGTCCACTGCTGCATCACAGCCCACGTTTTGTGCCACTCGGAAGGGAGAAAAACGTATAAACTCCCTGTGATTCTGAAAAAGCAGACCTGAGGATAGCAGTCTAGACCAGAGGACGAAAATACTGTGAGTAGAAAAGTCTGTCCAAGCTCCTCTGTGTCTTCTGAGTGTAAGAAGTCCTCTTCTGACCTCTCACTAAAGTCTGTTCTCCCATTTCCACAAACTCTCAGAACACAGCTCAGACACATCAAACATCCTGGTCTTCTCAGGACTTGCCCAGCTGAACCTCACTCATAAAAATGCAGCTACTGGGGGAGTTTTACAGCCTTTAGAGAATCTCAGCATTATTTTCTTCATCAGCTTATGACTATAAGCTCTAACTAGTATTATTACACAAAATTTGCTGATTTTTATTAAAACTTGCTTGCATGCATTAAAGGGGCAAAACCCAGCCAGGGAACAGTGACTGTGGGGAACTGCAGTGTTCACAGGTCTGGTGATCTGCTAAATGGCCAGCACACCCCCAGCCCCTGAGCTGCACAACCTACTGCTACTCTGTCAGTAACTTCTGAAGGCAGCAGCATCCCTCTGCTGCTGCCTGTGATAATAGAAATATCAAGAGGATGAAGTTTACTTCCAGGACAGTTTCCCCATAACTACAGTTACAGAGGATATATTTTCTCATCCTCTAAGGAAAGCTTATTCTTTTCTTTCTGAGCCAGTAAGGCCTGGTTTTATTAATAAAATATTGTGATTATGAATCTTAAGTTTTGGAGAAAAACCCACCTTTTACCTGAAAGGTGCTAGCCAACATTCTAGGACAGCAGACAAGACATGCATTTACTTAGAAGAATAATTGCACCTCAGTTTAAGAAATTAGAAATAATTGTCTTTTCTCCAGAAAAATTGCAGCTGAATTTCCTTTTGATGTATCATTTATTTTCTAGGAATCTTTGATATTACTATATCATGTGTATTACTGGCTGAAAACGGACAGTTAAACTTCAGAGTCCAGCCTGCTCTAAAAAGATCTTTTAAGAAGCATTTTCTATGTGTGACTCCATTTAGAAACAATCTTTAATAAAAATAAATACATTAAACATGTAAATGCTTGAGGCATTTATTTGTTCACTTTAGGAAAAACAGGCAAATATTTTGCTTCATTTTGTTTTGCTTTTTTGTTTTTAAGATCCTAAAATGAAGTTCCAGCTTGCAGCCTAAATTAATCTAAGTGATTTGGAAGTCATTTACAATATTTTTTTGAGTTATAAATGAAAAAAATTGAGGAAAAAAAAAGTCCTTTCTGGTTGCTTGACACATTTTACAGGTGGAATTCAAAACAAAGAACTCAACTTAGAATGCAACTAGCTTAAAATTAAAAAATAAATTTGTGTTAACTTTGTTGATGAGGAAATTGGTTATGTTGGAAAACAAAGAGAAAATATTTTTGCATTGAGAAAATTTTATCTGCTTTTTATTCAGGGGACATTTTTTGTTGATAAAATGCCAGTTTATTTTATTTACTTTCAATCAATACAGAATTATGGTTGGATTTGTGTGAGATTTCTAAAACCGTACAATTTTCCAAACATAGCTCTCAGTTGTTAAACACATAACTTTCTCTTTAAACACTTTTAATGTTTTAGGCTTTTTTTTTTCTTCCTTCCTCTGGAAATAATGGATATTTGAAGGAAAATAACAAGTTACTGCCCATGAGCTAACCAAAAGATTGCTGTATCTTTTCAGTCAAAGGTGGCATGTTCTTAAAAATATGGTACCAAAACAAATTCTTAGCTGGGATTTCAGGTGCATCACAACATCCCCACTCCCTGGCCTTGCAACACTGATCTGCAGTGGAGGGGAGGGTGGATGTGTATTTTGTGTGCCTGCAATACTGAAGGATGGGAACAGTAGGAAGAAAGGAAACTTTATAAAAAAGGTCTTGAATGTTTGGGGGCATCCGTCTTGGACTGGTTTTCTGGCTCAATTATCACCTACATGTACAGGTCAAATTTATTTCAAATCCCAAAAGAACATTAGTTGTCATTCCACTTTTAGGGCACAAACTGAGTGTTCTGAATTCTTTCAATGGCACTAAGGCTCAGTTAGTTGTAGAATTCAATCTCTGAAAGTGTACAGTCTGAAATTCTGATTTTTCTTTTCTTGTTTTTCTTGAAGTCATACATGCATTTAGGGACCTTTGATTAAGGAACATTTTTTGCAAGCCTTGAAACTATCTGTGGCTGGCTGATAGGAAGCTCTCTCAGACTGGGTTGCACTGCACAAGTGCCTTGTGCTCAGCAGCTCTGCTGTTTCTTTTAAGGAGGGAATCTCTCAGCCTGCATCAGTAGGAGGCTCACATAGAAAGTCATGTAGTCTTATTCTTCAGAAGTAACACATCCATATCAGTTTTAAACACTTAAGCATGTGGCACAGGGACAAGCAAGCAACCAAATGCCTGATGCTTAAAGTAGTTCCAGGCAACACATTTAATTTTCATTTGCAACAAGGTAAGAGTTTATATGTGTCAGCTAATGCAATCAAAACTCACTAATAGTAACTCATTAAGTGGCACTAACTTGATTGCTTCCAGTCATGTATGCAAACCCAATCACTAATTTTCTCGAACATGAGAAAGAAGGAAGAACTACTCTGTAATCCCTGATGCTTGTTTGTTTTCCAGCCTTGATATAGCTAAATGATGATTTTGGTTATATGAACAGTCCAACAGTGGCACTGCTGAGTTGGCCTGGACCCCTCTGACTGAATCCAGCATTTTCCTCATTCAAATTCCTATCTCCTCTGGCTTAATCCAGCATCTCCTTCAACACACAAAACAAAGCCCCACAATGCTGTAGCTTCTTTTCCCTTGCCATTACCTCAGTGACCATGAGAAGGATTACCTTCTGATTGTAGAAGGAACATCACCTGTAGCAGTGAGACACTCTGGGCAAGGCCATGCTCTGTTTCCCCTCAGGACTGAGTAATTCTGTCAGAACTAATAGAGGCCAGTTGCTCAGTTGTCCACCATTCTCCTGTAATCTAAATGGTCTGCTATATTATGACAGGATTAAAGTACTGAAGCTTGGTGGATGACTAGGGCAATATGATACAAATGATTTTTTGAGTTATCTGTGGTTTTTAATGTTACACATCATGCTGGCATCCTGTTGTGCTGGTCCACTGCATCACTACCTAGTGGTTTCCTCAGGCAGATTACACAAGTCAGATGTGTGAGTGCAGTGTCTTCGGAAAAGGTTTAAGCTTCTGAGAAAAGAAGTAGCTGGGACTGATGTAAGAGGTCCTGGTCTTCCAAAGGTGTTATGATATTTTCATGCTAGATGGAAGAAGCCTAGTAGTGTTCCTACAGCATGTTATACAGAATGGGAAAAAATAGTAATACTTCCTGGTTTTTTGAGATAGTCAGCCAATTCTAATTCCAGCTCATCCAGAAATTCTGAATGGAGCTTCTGGATTTTATGGGTCTTGGCTCAGATCACTGTCACTGAGACTTAGAATTGCCCTTGTCACCCAGCAAAACCATTTCTTTAAAAAATCTGGTCAAAACCAGAGGCACTGTGAAAGGGAACTGTTGATGCACAGTGAGGTGCACACATAGCCAGATAATACTATCTGATAGTCCCTGGATTAAACCTCAAAATACTGAATTATAATTGCTAATGCTATTCCTTTCCAGTTCCTTAGTCTCTAACAGACATGGTCCTTTTGTCTTTCCAAGTCTTGAGAGAGCTTTTCATTTTGGGTGCTAATGCAGTTCAGCTTGAATTAAGATTGCAAGTTGGGTAACCTAACACTGATGACTACAACAGGGTAGATTCCAAGAGTTCAAAGGCTTCTTTCAAGCCTAATCAAGTGTATCTTATAGACCAGAGATGCTAAAAAAGGTGACATGAAAGATTAAAGTACTGTCTTGTATAAAATATTAGCTGTAACTAGAACACTCCAGGTATTTTAGTACATAATTTATGTGTATTTGCAAAATGTAATAACCCACATTTTTTTTAGGTTTTTTTGGATCTCTGATCGTAAGGTGGACAGGAATTGTTTTCTTCATCAACATCATAGTGGAGTAACTTGATTTGTGCTCCCTATGAAGTCAGTAGTTGGGGTCTTTGGAAATACCTATATCTGAAGGTTTTACTTGTGACATTTATACTGGAGAAATTTTTTCTCTCTTTAGTATGTCTTTCTAAGTCTCACTTGCTTAGTTAGACAGTCCAAGGAGAATTACTATAGCCAGTATTTCTTTTAGCTGTGATAATGGACTTCTCAGGTGCTGTGGCTTTTCTGAGCCAATCCTCCTTCATCTGGTTAAGCTCAATTAAATTAACTGTACTGAACTCCCAATATTACGGCAATACTTTTTTACTAATTAGGGCAAGCTGTGCTGCTGAATTAGACAGATGTATCAGGAGGACATAACTGCACAGTGTTATAGAAAATTATGGTGTTCTGAAACACTCAGACAATAGTTGATGAGAGTCTGCTTTATTCAGGGTCTAATTTCTGTGGTTTCAAGTAGCTGTTTTTAACAATCCTCTTACGTACATGTTCGCAGAAATAAATAAGTGCTCTGGGAAAAACAACCCCCTCCTCTATAGCTCATGTCTCCAACATCAATTTTAATTGCTTGTTCTCTCAGCCCTAAATCCCAGCCTGCCCACGGTGTCATAGTCTCTATCCCCTGCCTTAGAGGCCTGATCAGCCCCTAGATTTACCCTTCCAAAGACATGCAAACCACTAATAACTCACTGGCTATCTAGGAAAAGCTGTAACCCCATTTCTAAATGTAGGCAAACATTAAGATCTGCCACTTACATTCATTTAGTCTTGGCTTTTCTGTGCAAGGCCTCAGTTATCTTGGTGCTAGAAAATTTTTTCTCAAAGTCTTTAAGAAACAAGATGGCATGATATAAGCACTATTCCTACAGAATAAGCTGACTTGGAGCACAGTGATTTCTGACTTCACAAAATCAATTTTGCAAACCGGCCTGTTTGTATTTTCTAAATGCAGATGATGATGATAAAGCTCAGGCTGCATGGAGCAGGCAGCCACTGCTGCTCACTGTCCTCAAAGCATAGCTTCTGATGGCTAGTAAAATTATATGATGTTTCCATTGCCCTATCAGGGTGCAGTCTAGAATCATCTTTCATTGCTGCTAAAATCTGAATTTAAGCAATGTGAATATTTCAGCATACCTAATTCATATGTTTTGTGTGTGCATATTTGGCTTCAAATATAAAATGTTATTGGGACAGAAAAGAAAATCCTGGCAGTTAGGGTTCTCTATCAGCTTATTCTCTGTCTTTCATTTGTGGTTTTGTATATGGTGTAATTGTGTTCCAGCATATAGGCAAACAAACACAAATTTGGTTTTTGTACAAACACAAAACATGTATTTCTGACATGCTTTCAGACAGTAAGTCTGATTCAGCCTTGTAAACAGAAATGAGTGGATGCTGTGTTAATTTCAAATCTAGATGTTTACACTGCAAAAGGAGGCTGCCATATATTTTCTGACACCAACAGAAGACTACCTTTATGTTCATCTTCCTTCTTTCTTTGCATTGTAAATAGAGAAAGTGTGGATTTTCCCATACTTTTATGCTTGCTATGTTCTTATAGAAAAAAAAAAAAAGAAAAAAGCCCAAATAAAATTCTTTTAAAATGACATAAGTTCACAAGACAGTGAGATGCAAGCCTTAGCTCTTGATATGGAGCTTCATTCAGGGATTCCATACAGCCACTGTCCTCTTGGGCTTTTCATTTCAGTTGGCATCTTTATTCATTTAAATGGGCTATGTCCAAAGTTGGTAGCCAAAGAATCCAAGCCAGACTGTGCCAGTTGGACTGAAAGCCTGACCAGCATCCTCAGCCAGTACTTCTCCTGGGGTTATAAGTAAGGGTTTGATTCAAGTATCATCTTATTGCAAACCAATAAGATGATACTTTAAACTGGTACATTTTTGTCAAACTGGTGTATATATGTGTTGTATGTTGTACTTAAATAAGACACAGCTCCGATTTATCCTATTTATATCTCACAACTTTAAAACATGTCCTCAAGATCACTCAGTTGGTATTCATGTGAAAGACTAGAAAGACCTAGGAAGTCTTAATCTGTGTTTAGTATGGCCTTTAGAAAGACAAATCTTGAGGACCTTCCCTGTGTAGCTCCACAGTGGCAAATGCTTCACTCTCCTCATGGTCTCTAAAGCCTGAGATTTGCTTCTCCTTAATGGATATCGTGAGTTTTTTCTGACCACTATAAAAAACATCTACTCTTAACTGTATCCTGACAAGTCTGCAGAATATCTCTCTAGTTACTTCTCTTATTAGATGTTATATTAAATTATGACAGTTTAATTATGAAGTAAAGGTTATGCAGTCACCCTGTCTTATCCTTATGTTAATCTTCCTGCCTGTTTGTCTGTCCATGCATCTCTAAGTTCCTTATTAATAAGGGAAAAGTTAATTACTGTTCTGTGATTGGGGTAGAAGAGATAAATTGATGCCAATCCTGAGGAAAGGAAGCAGAACTTTTTTACTGAACATGTTAAACTAACTTCTGACTTAATACAGCACTTTCATCTCTTCTTCAGGTTGGGGATCAGAATAGGTTATGTGGTGTGAGTTCAAGTGTCATATAGGAAATGTTAGGAAGAAAAAGACAGAAATTTGCAGACATCTAGGCTTCACCACTTCACTGTGCCTAATAGCTTGCAATATATGGTTGTACATAATCTTTGGTCTACTAATGAAAATTTGGCTTGTTTTTATGTAATAGTCATTCATCTCATGTGGGCTGCTGCATGTTTTAGCAATGCTCTTTGGTGGTGGAGAACTGATCATTTTAAATTTTGGGGCTATGTGAAAATTATTCTCTTTCCAAACCTGTATTTCCTTTGAAAAATTAAGATGTGGACAATTGTGCCATGCATTCTAGTTAAGAGAGTCTAATGCAGATGTGAACAATTTCTTCTAACTTTAAAGGCTAATACCTCTGTCTCTATTTAGAAACTCGTGACATATTGCAGTACTTACACTCCCTCTTGCTGCTGTACACAGATGTGTGGCACTATCCTATCTAGAATCCAGAAAGAATCACCCATCAGCTTCCATGCCATCTAGAAACAGGACACTCATGCACTGTAGTGTTTATTACACTGTGGCACAGTGTGTATCAATGGTGTTTTGAATCATATGTCCTTGCTCTTCTGTACAAAAATTAACACAGCTTCTTTGGACATGTCTACTCCATTTTTGAACATTCTCACTTGTCCAGATTTTCTGACCCAACCTGGATCAAAAACTGCTCATCACCTTTTACAATTGCTTTGCAGTTCAAGTGGGTCTGGTGAGTGCTATTTTGCAAAAGCTGTGGATATCTGTACTTTCAGTGTCAGATTCACCAAAACAGTGATAATATCTGGAATTGTTGCTCTTGACACGAGGGGGATTTGAAAAGTGACAATTAAGTCCTGGCTTGATTTCAGTACATTAAATGACTACTTAATCACGCCTCTTCTAAAGAATAACAAGCTACAGTATGATATCAGCATGCTTCAGTGAAATGCAGTCCAGAAACAACTCAAGTAGAATCAAGTTGGAAAATGAGAAAAGTGGGATCATGTTATTTTACATAAAAGAAAAAAACAATCGTTCAGGGCAGGAAGCCAAGAAGATGTAGCTGTTGCATTTATAAATTCCTCAGCATTCAAGGAGTAGCAAAGAGGAGCTAAATGGGAAGAAGAGGAAGTACCATCTACAATAAGGAAGCCCATGAGAGATTTTGAGGAAGACAATCTTATTTTCATATTTTTGCCAATCTAAACTTAACTTTTAGTGATTATGTTTCATGATTTGCCTCCTACTTTGAGGCACTGGTGAACATTTTGTGCATTTGTGTCATATTGGCCAAGCATTCAGTGTTTGCCACTGACAGATGCTAGAAAGAACTATCTCCATGTCTCCACGGTCTTATTTATGGGTAGAAACAATTGAATATTTTGTTCTTTGTCCAGTGCTTTGTCCACCTGTAAACACTTTCATCTTCAGAATTCTGCCCTTTCATAATTTCCAGATGTGCAAATTAGACCAGATTACTAAAAAATGGTTTTGTGTTTTGAGCTGGGCCCCTTTAAGTGCTAAAACAGAAGTAAAAATAGAGTAGTTCTATGCAAATAATAAAAATATCCTTTATAAAAGGTAAGAAATTAAAGGACTACTGAGAAACATTTAAGCCAGCTGTCAGATAATGCTATTTCACAGAACTTGAAGACAAAGAGCATAATTTTCCTGGAAGTGAAGTAGCATAGTCACACTCTGGCTCTTTCAGTAGAGAACAGGATAAAAAAAAGAAAAAAGGTATTTGGCTTATTTTCTGCTAAAGCCTTTGTGTAACTCATTAGGCAACCCTTATCTAAAATTACAGCGTAGGGCATTTGCTGATGTCTTCCTGACCCATGAAGACATAAAGAGGTACTAAACCCAGCTGGTCATTAGCTCTCCTGTTAATGCTCTGGGCTGATTCATGTTGTCTATTATATCCCATTGGATCTGGCTTCCCTGAGCAATTAAAGCCTCTGAGCTCCTCTCATGGAGGATGTTTCTTTTGGTTTGTTCTAAGAGTCAGGCTTATGTGCTTTCCATCCAGGCTTGTGGTTTCACTTGAAACAACATCCTATTCCAACCACTCCTGCAAAAACTGTGTTCAAAGTGCAAATTTCTTCCACAGGATGTTTAAAAATTCATTCTTCTATTGCAAAAGGTATAAAAGATATGATAATAAAAATAGTTACACAGTTATTAAATATTCTGATGATCTTTAATATTGGGGAGTTTTGTTTCATTCTTACAGATTGATGGTACAATGGTATAGATTGCACATACTGCCTTTTAATTAGGTTTTTGCAATATCTGCAAACCATTACTGTCTTGTGGACAGTATATTGATTACAAGAATAATGTTGTAGCAACTCAAACACAAGTCACATTTCTCCATTTATCAGACTTTTTCTAATTAGATTTTCATGGACTTGAAATCAAGTCCTAAAAACTCATATTTTATGCTTAAACTTAAATAACATTAAAATAGCACCAAATCAATGGTGCTTTCTGTTAGAAGTTGCAACTTGTAACTTATTATGATAAATTCACTGCAGGGAAGTACAGGAAAATTAAAAACATATTGGATTTTTGTCTTTGGAAAATTTCTTTTCACCTTGATTGCTGCCATATACTGGATAGGATAACAGAAAACACCAAATTTTCCCTGTCCCTATGTATTGACTCCATATCCTCAGTGCTGCAGATGCTACTTTTGTGCCTTTTGGCATACTTGAATTTACAGGACTGTAGTTTTTGACAGCCATTTCAAGTAGCAGTTTTCCATGCTGAAGAGAAGGAACCCTGCTTTCTCTCCCTGCCTTATGCCCTACACTGTGTCATCCTGGCACCTTGTCCATGCATTGCCCCTGTGGAGGTGAGGTTGCCACAGTGACAGCACACCCTTGCTCAAAGGCTCCACAACTTCAGAAGCCTCAGTCAGTTTGGAAGTTTTAGGTTTTTATCCATCTGTGATGTGCTGCCCAGCCATCCACCTGTTCAGTCCTCACAAGCCTGGTGACAACCCTCAGTGGAGTCACTTTTGGGGTGCTCACCTCCATCCTTTGGGGTGAAATGTCTGTAGATTGACCCTGGATGGTCAGTCACCTGCCCAACCCACAGCACAGAAACTGGTCTGTCAGACTTGCCAGGCATTAAATAAGCTGGTATTTGCTTTTCAAAGAGTGTGTGAAGCAATAATAGAGTGTAACTGCAGAAGAATATAACTGGAGTTACCTATACTGCATCATAAAACCTGATTTTCTTTCTTTTAAAGCAGCAAATTTTTGGTAAAACCTAACTCACAATTCTGCTTTTTTTTTTCAGACACGGTGATGACTTGATTGTGACACCATTTGCTCAGGTAGGCACAGCTTTGCCATATTTCTCACATGGTCTTGTAATTTAAAGACAAAATGGCCAAACCAGTTGTTTTCTGTTGTTGGTATTATATATACCTGCTTGAAACAAGAAAATTATCTCAACAGAAAGTCATAAACCTCCCACTCTGTTATCTATACCTCTCTTTCGTAATGCTTTTTGATTATCTGAAAAGTTGAAGTGTGACAGCATAATAAACACCTTTGATCTCTTTCCAAATACTGTAGCAGGCAGTCATAATTAAGACAAATCTCTGATTCCTGTTATTCTGTTATTTTTCTAATTACAATTTCTCCATTTGAACATCTTTTATGCATTAAATACAATGAGATTTTTAGACATGAGATAAATTTTACCCAGAACATTTATGTCCCTTCAAAACCAGGTTTGCTTTTGATATTCAGATTCTGGTTTATAAAATAGCAGCTCAAAATTCTTTATCATTCAGATAAAAATGCCACAACTTTTCACAATAGGGCTGCCTTATAAAGTAAGAAAAGTTAATATTGCTATTCATTGAACCGATGATGATGGGATTTACTCCAAAACAGACAGGAATTATAGTCAAATCACTGTAATTATGAAGTCATATGTGGTTGAAAGTGAATGGAAAGAGAAAGGTTGAGTCACACAGCAGTCTCAAATAAGAATGAAGTGGCAGCTTCAGCTACACTGTGCGGGTTGCTTTGGCCAGATAATAAGCTGTTAAAAGAATATTAATTTAATAGTTTATGATATATTTAATTATATTGTAAATAGATGCAGTCCTCAATCAAGTCCTTAATATGAATAAAATCATCATCTTTTATTAGCAGAGAAAAGATTAAGCAAGGGCCTTTTATAAAAGGTCTCTGAAATCTCCACTGTACCCTGAACATGCAAATTTGATGACATATATAATTGTTTTTTAATCCATGCTGAATTAAATTAAGTCAATTTGCTTCCTGATTTTTGGAAATAAAAAAACATAATTAATTTAATACTGTTTAGTTAGCCAAATGTATTTTTTATTACCTTAACTCATCTGGAAATTACCTCAAATACCTTGAACACTGCCAGTCATTGCTAGTTCTTTAACATTTTCTGTTACAAGCTTTCATTAATTTCTTCTTTTTTTCTTCAATGTCTTAGTCCCTTCCTACCTCCTATATACATGTAAGGTGCTATGAAAAGAGGGTTGTGTACTCCTCAACTCAGATCTCTGAAACCCAGCTTCCCATTCCTGCTTTTGGTATTCTTCAGATGGGTTCACCCAGAATTCATCCCAGTCTGGGCTGAGAAAAAAAAATGGTCAACTTCTTCCAAGACAGACCAGTGATTAGTGTTGCTGCTTTCTCCTATTTCCAGCCTAGTTCCAATCAGCTCATGGTTCCTGTCTGACATCAGCTGAACTACCACTCCTCTGATACAAGGGTTCATTTTATTACCCTTACCTGACACAACATTTTTTGCATGTTACCCAAGTGCCTTCTGAAGAGACTGCCTAAATCACTTATAACCAGTAAACACTCCTCTCCACTACATTCACTGTCTGCAGTCTTGCATGAAATTGAGTCCAGAAAGGAAGTAGTTAACCTATACTGTCTTCCCCAAGGTGTAAAGCTTGTGAGAGCCTGCAGACTTTTCCCACCTTCTCAGGCGATACCTTCCTCTTTCTCTGGCTTCTTGCACTAAGTCTCCAGATCAACTGTGCCTCTTAGAGGAGATACTTTTACTTTTTTACTTTTCCTGGAAGTCTAGACAATCTCATCCCCTTTGTCCTTTAGAGTTTGTGGGGACTAAACTGCAAATGACAGTTCTGTAATTATTTCTTATACAAGAAGTATTAGGATTGAATGGGCTATTATCTTCCAAACTCAAATGCTTTTATTGCTATTTTGTAAAATTATTTGTATTGTTATTTTGCAGAATTATGCAAAATAATTTCCTCCCCTGCAAGTCAGCCTGACTTCAAACAGATAATGAGTTGTTTATGAAGGGAACAAAATAAAAAAACCCAAACTACTGCCCTTGTATTGCAGACATATTATTGTTAAAAAATACCCATAGGTCCCAGATTAACCAGCCCCTTTTACAGAGGTTTTACAACGTGCTTTCCATTTTCTTTCAGCACAGTGGAGCAGAGATAGATCAGTCTCATTTGCGCAGAAATTTATACTGAACCCACTTTTTTATATTCCAGGTTCTGGCCAGCCTGCGTACTGTCCGGAATAACTTTGCTGCATTAACCAATTTACAAGACCGGGCACCCAGCAAGTGAGTGTCATTTTTTAACCACTGAACTTTTTTTCAGTGATACTTTTTTTAATGTAAACTAAGAAGACAAATATATGTAACAGATTTCAGTCTGTGCCACCAAATCTGCATGAAATGATGATGAGGATTAAGTTTATTAATCCCCTAAAGATGTTATAGTTGGGGATTAGCTGAGACAACAGCCCCCCTTGTCTTTTAATTCATCCTGCAATTGCTGTCCTTGCATAAATAAAGTAGGTTTTTTCAACTTACATGGTTTTAGATA
>VZRX01003939.1:87091-102666 GCA_013398075.1 Notiomystis cincta | reverse complement strand
TGTGTCTAAGATCATTCAAAGATGATCACTCAGGCACAGTCTGTCTTGCAAATGAAACAGAGTGAGCAGACAGCTGCACTCACTGAGATCTGCTTGCATGATCTGAACCTGGAACTCTGCTTCACTCGTCCAAGGCAGTGATACCCCACCTATGCACTGTAGTTCATAGCTGCAAATGAGGCATTATAAAGATGATCTTTCTCCAACCATGGTACAGCATCCCAGTTAACACTAATGTTAGTTACACTGGCAAATGTAGTGAAGTAATTTCCCTCACCCAAAACATGTGTCTCGAGACCTAGTAGTAATTAGCTCTAGATGTGATTAGGCAGGCTTTTAATAAACCTGTAAGTTCTTAAAATATTCCTGTCCTGGAGTTCCCAAATAAATTCCCAGGTAATCTATTTTCTGCTATATTGTTCAAGGATTCAGTCATCTGTGAGTTTATCAGGCTTAAACCTTTTTTCATTTCCTTTTTAATAGAAGATCACCAATGTGTAGCCAACCATCTATTAACAAAGCAACTATAACAGGTAAGAAGAATTTATTTTAAAAACATCTAACTGAAAAATGCATTTTATAGTAATAAACATATGTTGCTTCATATCTTTATATCACTTCATATCCTTATATCTGTTTTATTAAAGAGGTATTGAGTCACATAGTGACTCAAATTGGTGACTTTTAGTGTTCTATCCTGTTAACTTCTGATTTCCATTTTATTATTCCAGTTTAAATTTTAGTTCTTTCTCAATTCTTTTTCCTTTTATACCAGTGTGCAACTGTGTCATGAATACATTCATTAGTAACTTTTAGAAGAGAAATCTAATAGAAAAAACTGATATGAGGAATCCATTGCTATTTCTTTTTGGGACACAGAGTTCTGTAGCTATACAGACACAAAGTCTTCACATTAAAAGTGCTTATGCAATGAGGAGAAATTTTCAAAACTCACTTTTCTGATTTAGAATTGTAAATCCTATTTCTATAAGATTTCTATGAGAAAAAAATTCCCTTTTAAAAGATAGTATTATTTCTAAGGAAACATTGACTTAAAACTAAGACTAGCAGTATAAATTATATTAATATTTTGGAAAATTTTACTCCACACTACTTTTGGTTATTTTGATGATAACTTGGTCTTGGATGTCTTTATGGGAATATTGGACTCCATATATTTTAGATCATGTTCATTCAGAAGTTCTTACACTGTGTAATTTTCCAGGTAGTTACTTTCTCTATCGTCAGAGTGAAAGAGCATTTGGTTTTCTTCTTGAAAGTATACAGGCACTAAACAGGCAAATTATCATTTAAACCACAAGCAGAAATGCAATTTTCCATAATTTTCAAAATGTCTCATCTTTTTAATTGAATTATACATTTGTACCTCTAAGGAAAAATGGTACTTTAGCACTTTCGAGGAGCAGTGTGACTTTTCAAGGTTCAGTAGTTTCTGCCTTTAGACTCTGGAATGTGTTAAATTCAACGAGTTTTTCAGCTAACCTCTCCCCTTAGAAGGACCCAGTCTTGGCAGTTCTGTACAGTTTTATTCTCTCAGGAACTCATTATACAATATGAACATTTGTGTGTAGGGCTCATCAGGGAACAAAAAGTTAAGTATTTAAATCTGTTTTATAAACAGAAAGGCATCATGTTAAAAAAATAATAGAAGATCTAGATATATAGGTAGATCAATTATATTCATGATCCTATGTTAATATATTTCTTGAAGGGGTAATTTTGAGCATTGGTTTCAAATTGCTCTCTATAAGCTGTTTCAGTTATGGATATTATATCTATTTTTGATTTTGTGATTTGTCTCATAGTAATCCAGAATTATGTTAACTGGAGACAGAGATACTCAAAAATAAGGCTCTTTCTTTAACTCCAGGGGACTAACTTTAAAAAAACCTTTGACACAGTAAAATTCATGACAGTAAAAGAAAATACAATATCCAGAAGAGAAGATGTGCATGTGTGAACACTATCTTACATGCTCTCCCACAGCTATTTGCCTGAGGTCAGCTGCTTTCCTCCAGCAGGAGAAGCTGTTCAGACAGCAGTACTCAAGACACTCTCTGTTGGAAAATGCTGTTTCTCCCTTTAAATTCTCCCTGATCTGAAGGTTTCCATTCAGTTAATCCTCAGAGTGTACTCAACATGTCAGCCATAAATCATCTGAAATTTTAAAGTTTAGAAAGAAGGTACTAAAGTCAGCTCTCTAATTAATTTAGAAAATTCTCCTTTGCCAATAAATTCAAAGGCTGCAAGAAAAGGCAAAGAATAGTAAGGATAATTTAATCTAATTTAGTTTAGTCTGATTTCTCAGAGATGCTGATGGAATTGCTGTGCCCAAATTGTGCACTGAACTGAACGATCTGGGGCCTGTGTGCACTGGATATGAGCGGTTGAAAGACTTTAATGATATAACAAAGATATTNGACTATTGAATGGAAATTGAGGCCGAATACTATTTTGCATGAAAGGGTTTGCCCGTTCTTAGTTATAAGCTGTTTCTGATATTTCCATGGCAACAAATTTCATGGCATAGGTGCAGAAATATGCATAGGTTTGTTCTCGGGGCAGATTCTTTACTAGAATCCAAATAAAACATGTTGTACTATAGCAGTATGTTAAAAAGGAAGATATATTAAAAGCACTTCTGCTACATTTCACCGAATAATTGAAAACCTTTTCAGATGCTACTAAATCTTTTGAATTCTTGTGGGGAATGTTCAAAATGAGGCTTATACAGATCCTTCTTGCTGATAAATCCTCCTGGTTTTACTGTTCTCAGAATTGGTGTCATGGAGAATCCAGAACAATACACCAGCCAGGGTAGATCATGTCATCCAGATGGCTCAGCCTGCAATCTCAGCAAGAATTTATTGGCAAGGTAGCAATCTAGGTGACTGGAGGGCACAGTGTCACTTAGTTACATGGATGATAAACCAGAAACCAGACACTTAAGATGGAGATTTTATGTTGCTAAACTTCCTGGAAGATGTGTCTCTGGGAAGATTCTCTCTGAGGAAAGGGATGATCACAGAAGGGAGCTACTGCAGAAGATACAGGGATAACAACAAGGGAAAGATGAAAACAATCTGGTAAAGCCAAGTGACTGAAAAAGCAAGAGCAAAATTCTCTCATTTGCTATTTTAAGAATTCACCATGAGATGTAAATCTATGGCAGCATACCTTTGCAAAAAAGTAAGAAACTATGACATTGAGAAGAGAAGCAGCACAGAAATCATATATTCAAATTCTTAGAAGCATCAGACACCATGGTACCCTTAAAATTTACAGTGATTTTTTAAAGTAAATATGTAGAATTTTTGATCAAAATGAAGTCTTTTCTGTTCAGTATATCCACATGAATCCCTTTTGGAAACTGTGTAGAAAGAAGCTAATGAATATCCAAGACATACAGTATCATGTACATTATCAGGCAACTGCTATAGCCTGCTGAGTGTTCCTTTTGCAGAGAAATTAGGGGGTTGGAGATGGGAGCTTTTCATGTAACAACAGAATTTTTAGATGGCACTTTTCATATTTGCTTTATGTTTTAACTATAGTCAGTGTGAATAAGGAGAGATGAAAACTTACTTTTGTTACAAGTCTTTAAAGGGATATGAATTTCCTACAAGCGCCATATGTCTTCCATGATTGAGACCAGCCCATAACTGGGTGTGCTGAACAGTTCTCTCATGCTTGGTGTTCTGCACTTAGGCCAGAAGAAGGGTTTCTCTTACTATGAATCATATTTTCTGGTGTTTCATTTCAAAGCAACAGTAATTCTCTTAACACAACCTGTGATATACAAATATTTTGTTTTCAAAAAGACGAAACTATCTGTGACTCAAGGATTGAGCTTGCCAGTTTTATAATACAATTCTGTCCACTTACCCAGCCCACACTTGCAGAACTTGCTAATGATATTGTGAGAGACAGTGTTGAAGGCCTTGCTGAAGTCATTGCATGAGCCTCCCCTGGAGTTCTGCACCCAGACCTGGGACCCCCAGTGCAAGAAAGGCTTGTGCCTTCTTGAGCCAGTGCAGAGGAAACTATGATCAGGGATGATCACAGAGGGCTGCAGCACCTCTCCTGTGAGGACAGGCTGATAGAGTTGCCTTGTTCTGTCCAGAGAAGTGCAGGTTCAGGGTGATTTATTGTAGCCTTCAAGTACAATAAAGGAGCCTATAGGAAGGCTGAAGTATGACTCTTTACAAGGGTTTGTCATGACAGGACAAGGGGAAATGGTTTTCAGCTGAAAGAGGGCAGATTTAGAGTAGACTTCAGGAAAAAAATTCTGAGAGTGGGAAGGCCCTGGAACAGGTTACCCAGAGAAGTTGTGAATGCCCCATTCCTGGAGGTGTTTGAGCAACCTGGTCTAGTGGAAGGTGTAGAAACTAGATTATATTTAAAGTCTCTTCCAACTCAAACCATTTTATGATTCTATGAATGCTAATAGTAGAGAAAAAGAAACAGATTTATATTTTTCAGTCCAGAGCATATTTAGATTTAGCTTCCTTTGAAATCCCTCCATCTGATCCATAAAGTTCAGTAACCAAGTAGCAATGCAGATATCTTTTGTTTTAGCTCGTTCCAGCTATCCCATTTTTACAAAACAAGCTCACAATTTTTCCAACAAGTGTTTTGAATATGGGATTGATAATCATCAGCTTTGGTGGGGCTGAACAATTCTAGTGGAGTTGAACCAGTTCCCCATCATTACCATGAAAAACACTTTAAAATTACCTGTATATTGTTTTCTTAAACAATCAATAATAAATAGGACAGATTTGGAAAACAGCCATATTTACATCAGGTACTCTTTTCAGTTAATCATTAAAAGCCTTATCTAGGTCATGATAACCAAACAGAGAGTTATCTCACTTATAGCCTTGTTAGCCACAACACAAACAAAATCATATTGCTTTGTGAGATACAGGGCACAAATTACATTCAGACTGAAATTCATTCATATATCCCCTGACCCATAGTAAGTAAGGTATGCAGCTGACAGGTAAGGCATCAGAGAGCCAGGAGTCTGCTCCCCACCCAGACTTTCACAGTCACTTCCTCATCTTTGGAGCTGAATTAGCAGCTTTATCCCTTGCACATGCAGCATTTGAGAGCACTGGATACTAATAAATGGAAGCCATATTTGCTTGTATTCAGAAAAAAATTCTCAATGTCATAGCTGGTGCAGCACTTTCATGTGCTACAATTAAAAAAAGTACCTGCTTAAATGGAGTCATTTAGTAAACTGGTTTTTCTTTTCAAAAGGTATTGTCTCCAGTTCAGCCCCATTAGTTCAGGGAAGAGGTTGCTATTAACAGGATACAACTGTGAAGGCTTACTGAGTGCTTTCTCCATCTTGATTTGTAGAGTTTTAATTAATGTTGCAAAACTTTTCCAACTTAAATACTTTAAATGAAATGTCTATGTAGGGCTCTTTTAGGGTCAGTGGGTTTGTAAAACAGTGATTAACCTTCTCGAGGCACAACAGCCGGAAGAGAACTGACACGGTTTTGAAACAGATAAGCTGTTCATGTATCATCTCTCATTCAAGGAAGTGAATAAAACCAGGGTACAAAATAGAATACTCTCTATATTTGAATAGTGCTCTTCAACACTGATACATGATAGGCAAATATGTAAGCTTTCATAAAATAGAAAGTTAAACAAAGAAGTATAAGTCATAGTTTACAAGATTCCTGGCAAGAATGCCCATGTAATTAAAACTAACCACCTGATAGAAAATAAAAGTAGATATTTTGCAGTGTGTAGACAACAACATTTGGTTCTTATGTATGAATTCAATTTTTCAATAGTCTGTTTCAGTAGAAGTATGTGGTGGTTATTAAAGTGCATAGAGACTAGAATGCATCATAGGGCTGACCTCTGCTTGTTATCTTCATCTAGCACTTCAGATTACTTTTTCATGAGACTGCAGTGTAGTAGAGTCTTGATTTTGTTACAAACTCACACATTTGGGGCTTAGAATAGGGATCCATTTAAAAAGAAAACATGAGAGGCATTGTCAATCTCCACATCAATAATCTGATATGCAACCCTGCATAAATCTTTACTTCTTCCTTTCAAATTGGTCTCATATTTTGCTGCATCAGTAAAAGTCCTTATATCACCATTTCACCCAAACTGTCCACTTCACTGGAAAGAGAGACAGGGTGACAAGCTTCATGTGCTTCTTCTCTTTTCAGCTTGTGTCACTTACAGGCACTGATAGTGTAGCACAGCAGAGAACTGTACATGACCCCAATCTGTATTTATTGTATTCATAACAACAGCAGAACTACTGAAAAGAGTGAAATGTTGTTTGTCTTTTAGGACTGAGTTGAGAAGAATCAGAAAGAAAAATATGACTCTTGCCTGTGTAATTTTTTTTATTCCTATTACAAATGCTATCCTTTGCCTGATGAATATAGAAAATAAAGCAGATGTGGTTTCTGGTATGACTGCTGGATGCAGTCTGAGTGTACCATCTTTTCACATCTTCATCCAGCTTCTGACATTTCTGATTGGGGGCACATTATCACCTGTCCAATTTAAAACATATATTTGAAAGCAGATATTTTTTATCCTTTAATAGATTACTGAGAAACTGGCCTATTCAAGCCTATTCACTTTCCTGAGTATCCATCTAAAAATTAAGGGCTACACTGAAATCACCCGTTAAAGTGCGTAAGTTCTGCTTTTATTGTATGCAGGTTCCTGAGTAAGGAGCCTGAACACAGCAGTGAATCAGAGCAACCAGAAGCCACAGTCAGACAACCCTGGAGACAAGCTACAACAAAGCCTCCCTTTTCTGTATTTTTGCTCTCTGACCTCATGTATTTTGCTTTGCATTCTGCGAAATGACTCATCTTCAACTGAAAGGTGTAATTCCAGGTCTGGTGGTAGGAACATCCACTTGTGCCTACTGCACTTTCTCAGGAACTACGCTTAAAAATTTCAAGAGTAAGCAGTGCCTAAAATTCAGCCTTCTGCTCTCAGGCCAAAAGTTACAATATATTCCTGAAAAAAACCCCTCTTTTTCCAATGTTAGGTAACTCAACACAGAAAATATTTGATAGTGGGAACAGCATGGAAGCAGCAGATGATGTCATGTATTGAGACACACCCCTGTGCTTCATGCTTCCAGTGGCTGTCTTGGTGTCAGAGCCCTCTGGACAGCCACAGGCATTCTTTATAGTCAGGAGAGGCCAGTGGATGTCTCAGGGGATCCATGTGTTCTGCAGAGGCCCTAAACATCCACATGGTCTGTGCAAAATCTTGAGCTACCCAATTGACATTACTTTGGTGTCACTGTCTATGAGAGACACCAGCACTGGGCAGCCCAGCATAGTCACAAATATTCTAAAGTATTCTGTACCAGAAACCTGTCAGGGAAAAGCTGCAGCAAAAATTTTACCAAATTTGATTTTGGGACTTTGGAAGGAATGATGGGAGGCAATGAAAGAGCCAGTAGTTCTTACTGGAGAACTTTGATCTGAAATGCTAAATATGCCAGGGTATGACTTTAAAACTTCCTAACCAAACCCAAACCATAGTACTCAGTCAGGTTTTCATAGTTTTATGACTTTTGCTTTCTGTTAATACAATTGGAAAATCTATGGGTTTTTGTCATAGTCCTTAATCACCTCACAGTTAAGAAGATTCATCTCCATCTTGAGTAGAGGCAAACTTTTTTTGTACCAGGAATATCTTGATTTTATTCTCATTATGATGACATTCTGAGTAAATGAAGTAGCTGTGGTCACATGCATAGTTTTAGTTGTTATGAAATATTAAAAATTATTCACAAATATTTACATTAAAATGCTAGCATAAAATTGCCAATCTGATTAATTATTCCTCCTGCACATGATATTTTAAATTAATTTCTGTAATTATATTTATATTTGAACATTTTAATTAGATATGAATTTGGACAAATATTAAGCCAAATAAAAAGAAAAATGAGAGACAAAAATTCAGGATCTATCCCTTAGGTCATAGGATATTATGATAAAAAATTTTAATGTTTATTTTTTTAATTATAATGAGTAAAGTAGGATTATACTCAAGTGAGTGAATTTTGCCACTATGTAACTTACTACTATGCTAAAAAATGTGAATTAAATCAGGAGCATATCACAGAAGTGACTATTGGATTAGCAAGCATTTACAAATTCCCTTTGTACTTAGTAAGTTGTATGCTAATGGCTTACTTAGTTCACATACTGTTGAGTAATTACTCTTTAATTTAAGGAGTGCAAAGATGACGAGAATAAAAAAGCCTAGGAAGAAGTCTGTGCCATAGAAATAAAGGAGAAAATCAAACAAGACTTTCAAAATCTGGAAACCTGAGTTAATTAAATGTTATCAGCAGGATTTGGGAAGGCCCAACAGATGACAGTAGGCAACTAATGGGAAAGAAAAGAGTATTTGTTTGGGGAGGAGTCTCTAATACTTTTGTGGTTATCATTATTGCAGATGTGCTTGATTTTGCTATTAATATTAAAGGGTTTGAACCCAGCTATTCAAAAGGAAAAAGAAAAATTAGAATTTTGTGTAGGTTCATTGTTTTGAATTGTAGTTAAGCAAATATAAGAATGGCAAATTATGCCTCACCCCGAAACTCTGTTTTGTATTCTTCCCTTTCCCTAAACAAAAAGGGATCCTTTACCCACTGAAACAGAGTTGATGCTCAAAGGAATAAAAGTTGTTTCCACAAATAATATATTTGTGGTAAGACCTGGTGTGCTGAAATACTTGCCAGTTCTACTTTGAAAACTCTTTTCTCCAAAAAATACATTAGTGTTCTCTATAAAAGAAGGGCTATAAAAATTGCACATATTTTCCAAGAATTTCTTTGAAGATTGGTTGTTAAAATAAATAGGTATTTCTGCTTCACAGTATACATAAGTTTGCTCATATGCATTTGTTTTTGAAAACGGTAGGCTTTGTTGGTTCTGTGAGAGGTCAGTATTGCAAGTATTATTTCCCATCACAGCTCAATCCTGCAGAGCTGAATTATAAAACATCTACTATGGACACATTACCTTTGCAAAATAAAAAAAGTTTGCATAATAATTCTAAAGACTAAAATTTCATAGAATAAAATCAAAATATAATAAAATTTTCCTGAACAAATATAGTTCTTTGAAAGTAACAACTCCATCAGCCAAAAATACACCATAAAAAAAATCCATCTTTCTCCTAAGAAAATGTAATTAATGTATTTTTTTTTACATTTGTTCAGCAAGTTGGTGGAAAAGGCAGATTACCATTTTACTGTCTGAGTTACTGATTAGCTCTTCATCTGGCAGTGCTTAGACAAGGTTATTTGGAAGCTAGTGTTAATATTTCAGTGTAGGGAGAGAGCTTCCCTAGCGCACTCTCAGGCAGCCTTGCAGATGAGGAGGACATATAAATACCTCTCAGCTCATTCTGTTTAGTGAGCAGACAGCAAGAGAAATGAAGAAGTGTGACTTTAATCCACCAGAATAAATGCTTAGTGTTACTGTATGCCCAGGCTAAGGCCCAGAGTCTCACAGGTTCATGGCTAGCAGATTAAAGCTGGTTTATCTATGATCAGATCCCTGGCATCAGTAGCACTATAGCTTTAAGTAAAAGTTATCACATATGTAAAGTCCATATGAGCCACCTTTCCTTTTCACGAGGTTACTTCTAGAAATTCTCAACTTGTCTCTGTGTTGTGTTGCTGGAAGATGGACTTTACCAGGTGCCAGTCAGGATCATAAAAAAGGCTTTAGTCTATGCAACCAGCACAGTAAACTAAACCATGAACTGTTTCATAGAAAAGATTGTTCCTCACATCTAATCAGTTGTTTAACTCTGAAGTTGTTTAACAGAAGAACAGGACTCAGAATAATGTTCTTGACTTCATTCACTTCAGACAGTGTATTCTGTTAGCTGAGGCTGGAAACATAAATTGTTCTTTAAAGGGGCAGGGGAGGGGGAAGGGGGTTCCTCTTGCCGTATTCTTCTGTAAAGGCTTTCTCCATGAAGAGAATATTATTCATTATGCTAATATGGCAAATATTTCTATCTGGCCATATTTCAAGGCTTCAATTTTAACTCATCTGTGTTACAGAAACCCCTGTAATACAAAAATGTGGCTTCAGTGTTACTAATACTTTGGAAATGTGTAGCTGAGAATAAATGTCAGGCTCTCCTATGAAGTGGAAATGTTAGCACAACAGACTGTAGTCCATCACAGCTGTAAATGGGAATGGAATTTCAAGGCTACTCCTAAGGCAAAGAACATGGATCAGTGGTTGTCATTGTGCATGAGTCTGTTAGGTGGATTTGTCAGATATACCCAGCTAAAAATTACATTTGAGGAGATAAATATCCTCTGGCTCCTAATTCTGGGGAAAAAAATATATAACCTGACTTCTAATTTTTAAATTGTTTTACTTGGATTTTTTAATATATTGTTGTCCCATCCTGAAACACTGTACATATTTACTTTGTATAGGTAGTTACCCCCCAGTTCAATGTTCTACTACTTTCATATTGGACTCAAAATCATTACAAGTTTATTTTTTAAAATATACTAATAAGAAGAGTAAATTTTAAAATTTTGTTTACTCCTGTAAGTGCACAGACAAAGCACTTTATATGGTGTAGGGACTGTTTTCTGATAGTCTTTGCTGCTGTGTATTGATCACCTTAAATGGATTCTACATCCTAGACAAATAAAAGTCTTATCTCATTTGAAAGAGTTACACAATCAGAATTTTTTTTGTAAGCTTAGCCTCAGAAACCTCCCAATAACTTCTGAATTTCTTTCTACATCTATACACAAACAAGGACAAATACATTATTTTCCCAGAGCCAGAGACTCTTGAGTTCATCCCAGGCAGCAGCAATGGACTTCTGCCATAAAACTCCACATTCAGAGCTGACAGTTCCACTGGGTCTTAAAACTATTGCATTCAATATAAACAGAATTTGGGAAAAATTGTTTTCCAAGATTCTGTCATTGACTACTATGCATGAAGCTTAACCATTTTTTTACAGTATATTTTAATGAATAGAAATCCAGGTTTAATTTCACTCATTTCTCAATTACTGCATTTGGTTTGACTGTCCAGTCTGGGATTGAAGTAACAACCTCAGTGAGTAGAATTTGATTAAGTTTTTTCAGGCTTGGCCAAGACTTGACTTAATTTTTCTATTTCTCTTTCTCTGTATTTTCACCTCGCTACACAGGTGGCATGAATGATAGCAGTGCTCTCACAACTTGCCACTTGGTAGTATTGCAGTTGTTCTCATTGAAAAAGGTGATGGCTGGTCTGTATTTGCACCTTCATTGCTGTGTCTGGAAGAGTGACGACAGCAACAGGCCAATTTTAAGAATTAAGGAGTTTAGTCATGGCTTTAGGGAGCTATCTGTAAACGGATTAAGCCTGGTTGCCGCAAACCATTTTTGACAGTTTTTCAGTTGTTCTTAAGCAAAGGCCAAGTGTAGCTTAATCCTGTTGATACAGCAGGACACGTTTATAACACATCTGACCTGCTGAAGAAGAATCACTGTTTTGAAGAACTTAGATAGAGGACAGGCTCTGTTTTTCTATTTCCTCCCTTACATTTTCTTCATTCTTGTAAGAGACAGCTCCCACCATGACCAAGAATAATATATGACTATCAGATTAAGAAAATGCTGCTAGATTTCCATTCCTTTCTCTTTTAATTCAACCTCTTTGAGTTGTATTGCCTTCTGTGGAAATTACTCACTTCCTGTAATTAAAAAAAAAAAAGCATCTGAAATGAGTGATGTGCTTACTTAGCAGAAAAGGAACATGTATTGTTTCTATATGCTTTTTCTACTTCATTATCCATACCTAACCATCCACTTAAAGAAAAGTACTTCTGTTTAAAACAGAAGTAACAACAATATTTGTGAAGTGCAGATATTACAATGAAACAATGCAAGACCCTCAGCAGCAGCAGGGCAGGTGTGTCTATAGCTCTGATAGTCTCTTATGCTTTGCCTCTGCAAGTCCATCAGAGTGCCACTTGCCACTTTGTGGGCTGAAGTCATACACAGGGCCAACAGCTGTAATTATTTTGAAAAGTAATGGAGTTTCAAGTGTTTTTGCTAGGATTGAACATTTGGCTCTCACTTTTGGGTGGGTGGGAGCGCTAATGTGTCATTACGTTCACAGTACATCCGTTGCAAACTGTGTTAAAATGTATCTGACTGTAAAATCAGAAACAATCCAGGAATTGGTATTATATGTAAAAAACCTGGGGCTTAAATGATGCTAATACATTTCATTCAAAGAGGAAATTTGCTTTAGATACAAGGACATAAACAAGAGTAATTTTATAATATTGAGTTTGTTGGATTTTGTACATATGTGTATATATAGAACATGTTTGGGGCATATAGATAACACATGAGGGTATGGATACATAGCAAAGGTTAGAACAGGAGAGGAAAGCTTGTAAGATCAGACATTTTGGGGCATTTATAGTATCAGCTGATAAGGACAGCTGGCAATCAGCCAAGTCACATGTTATGAGGTGCACACCAGACTGACACAGTATAGGGATGCTGCAGATTTCAGTGTAAGACTTGGTATCATTGAGCCAGTCAGACGAAGTAATCACTGTCCTCCTCTCCCACAGTTTTCCCACCAGCTCAGGCTTGGAATGTGTTTTATCTCATAAATTCTCAGAAGGTCTTTTTCCCTTTTGTTTTCTACAACACACTGTCTGCAGTTTGATGCAATATCCTGCCTGCATGTCAGTGGCCTTGACCTCCCAGCTGCCACACGCACTTCCAGCACCTCTTCTTTCCACACGGCTTTCCCAGCACCATGTTGAACATTCAGGCATTGCATCCATATAGCTAAAATTCTCCCGAAGGAGCATCAGTTGTCAAACCCCATCACCCATGGTGCCAAAATAACCGTACGGTGCCAGGTGCTTCTCATCCTCCTGCTGCTGCAGTTAGGTGGGATGCCGTGGAAAACGGAGATGCTGGATGTGCCATGGAAGGGGAAAGACTCAGCCCCTCGGGGTAAGTGTTTTAGACGCTTCGGCTGAAAGCCGCATTGTTCAAACCTTCAATGCCTTTAGGAAAGCAACTTTTGCCTGGCTCTCGATTGCGCTCCCCGCGGTGCCGGCTGCCCGGCGGTCCCGCGGCTGGCTCCGGCGGCACACTCTCCGCCGATCGCGGGGACACAGCCGGCTCCGGGCCGGGTACCCGTGTGAGGAAACGCGGCTCGTCCGGCGCCGGGCGCTGCCGGGGGCTAGGACAGGGCTGGACGTGGCGAGGCCGGCCGGAGGGCACGTCCCGGGGGCTGCGGCGGCCGGCGGCGCGACAAGAGGCGGCACTGACACAGGGACCGGGGGCTGCGGAGCGGGGCAGGGGCTCTCCGAGCATCCGTCCCGCTTCTCCGCCCCTCCTGACGCGGGCTGGGCCCCGATGACGTTCCAGACAGGGCGCACATAGCCAGAGTTGTGTCACCGACACGGCCCGCTGCTGGAACCGAGTTGTTACGTGTTTGCAATCTGCGTGGTCATGTCTGTGGACTGTTTTTCATAGACCCATGGAATGGTTTGGCTGAAAGGCACCTTAAAGATCATCTTATTCCAAACCCTCTGCCATGGACAGGGACACCTCCGACTGGACCAGGCTTACAGCCTTATCCACCCTGGCCCTGAACACTTTCAGGAATGGGGCATGCACTTTTCTGGGCAACCTGTTCCAGTGCTTCACCATCCTCACAGTAAAGAATTTCTTTCTGACATCTGATGCAAACCTCTCTCCTTTCTGTTTAAAGCTATGCTTGCCCATATAAAATGCACCTCTCCAGCTCTCTTGTAAGCTGCCTTTACATAAACAAAAGCCACAGTAAGGTCACTCTGAAGCCTTCTCTTCTGCAGGTTGAACAATCTCAATTCTCTTAGGCTGTCATAGTTAGTTGGATCTGTGATAGAGAGGAATTAGATGCTCCTGTAAATCTGTGTTTGTGGTGGGGAAGAAAACAAAGTCTCTTAATTGGAATCGCCTTAAAAATACACTGTGGTAGTAACTGATGCACTTTCATACAATGTAGAAATAATTTCTTATTTACTTGACTCTTAACTACTGAATACTCTCTAATTCCTCAATATCCCTATAAAGTCATAAAAATCACCAGCAATTTCTCTATAAAGTGTCAAATCAAAAGTAGATGTCAGATCTACTTTTCAATCTTCAAGTAAACTTCAGTTTCTCTGATTCAACCCCATCAAATCTGTAGCTGTTCCATTTAATCTTATTTATGGCTTTATTCCTTTATTGATGTTGAATATTTCTAGCGTCCCTTCTCCTTAAGATAATCTTAAAAATTGGCCTCAAATGAGACAGCATCAGTAAGATGACACTTTTTCTGGTTCAGGCTTTAGTTATACATTGCACATAAGGAATATGTGTACATTTCTAAAGATCTTGGAGGGCTGTGCAATGAGTGAGAATTCTGTTCTTCAAGTCCACCCTAGAGCCATTAATCAGGGTGTTATACAGCAATAGTGTCAGGAAAGAGGCAAATTTCTCTTGTCTAGAACATTAACATGTGATCATAAAACCTCCTTTCCTCCTACATCTGGAAGTCAGCAATCTGCTTAGAGGATCTTTTAACTCTGTATGCCTTTCCCTCTGTTGACTTTGGACATGTCACCGTGATCTCTGAAAATACCCCTGTTAGCAATGTGAAAGAGTTCCCATTTTCAGATTTAAAAGTAGATACTTTATGAGATAGTCTAGAAAATGTAGTTGAAAGAGACAGTTTGTGCCTGTCTAACTGTGGCACTCTATAACTGGATTATAACTGAATGCTGCTTAAATTGGCTAGCTTTCCATAGCCTTATGGATGTGGACACGAATTCACTTAAATGAAACACTTTTAAACTAATTTCCCAGAGAGCAGTGGTTGCCCTGAAATGAGAATGCCCCTGTTTGCTGAGTACACATCAACCATTGTAAAACACTCTCAGTTTGCTTAGCTCCTATTTAATTTTCCTAGTTACTTTTATAGTTTTCTTCAGCCTAAGCCTATACATCATGTATCTGATACTGTGTATTAATATCACACCTATTTGCTTGGTAATCCATAAAATATCTTGGAAATAAGTGAGTTATGCATTAGAGAAAGAGAAAGAGAAAGAGAAAGAGAGAAAAGGAGAGAGAATTTACAGTGATACTTTCTGTATTTTTCCAAAGGGATTTTCCAAATCCCTTTAATGACAAATTTCCTGCGTTTAGATGCTTTGCTCCATGAAATAACTCAGCTAAGGGCAAGGCAAATGGTATTACCTGTAGTCTTTTATTTGGTGCATGACCTGATTTCATTTATCATATAAAATCCTTAGACTGTATCAGAACAATTTCAATGTACATTAAATGTTATTTAAATTAATGTTAAAGTAGCTTTATTGTAACTGAGCTGTCCTTGAAATAAGTTGAGTGACTCTACCTTGAATTGTAAGATTTACCATGTGAATTATTGAATTAGGTATCTGTTATCATTAGTTGGTTTAGTTGT
>VZRX01003939.1:72984-87067 GCA_013398075.1 Notiomystis cincta | reverse complement strand
TGTCTAATTTTTGTTATTATTATAAATATTAATTACTAGTTTTTATCTTTCATCTTTCTGATATATTTGCTCAAAATATCATGATGAAGGCCTATATTTTTATAGATATCATAAAGGTGTAAGATATACAAGGAATGGAAGTGGTTGTGTTTGCATCACTTTATGTAATAAAATGTACATTATTAATACACAAGTAGTATGTAGAGTGCAACTTTATGAATTTCACTAGAAAAATACATACTGTAATAAAAACATGAGTCACAGGAGCAGAGGTCTGTCTGTGTTTCCCCAGACTAGTCAGCCAGCTGTGATGTATATTGCAAAAATGTCAGTCCTTTCTCTGGTCTTTGTCAGTGCCCTGTCTCCAGCCTGAGCTGCTGCATGAAGCACAGCACAGCACCCACGGCTCTGTCACCTTCAGGGGAGTTTGCACGGGACATTTCTTGCAACTGGTGCCTCTTGAAGCACCCTGGATATTCTCATGCTGCAGCACCCCTGGTGTCAATGCTGTTTTGAAAAATAACAGCACAATAGTGTTTTGCTACCTTTCAGATTCTTAGAAAAACACTCTCAGTTTTTCTTAACTTATTTAAACAAAGTTAACTTATTAAAACAAGATTTACTTGTTTTAAAAGAAAGAAAATCCTCTAAATGAATATTGTTGATATAGTCAACTTTGGAAGATATTGATGTAATTTCTGTACATTTTCCCCTCCACCAGTTCTGCCTTATGTAGATTTTTAAATCTAGAACAGGGTTAACACTTAACATGAGCATCCTAGAAGATTTAGTTTTAAATCTGGATGTTGACTATGCTCTGTCATTCAATCAGAGGTAGGAAGGCAGTAAAGAGGCAATGAAGTTAGCTGGAATATCTGTGTGAAAAAGTCAAAATACTAAAGATCTCAGGCTGCCATATTTTTGTCACCTGATTATAATTTGCAGGGTCAGGACTAACTTGTTCCAGCTAAAGTCTGAAAAACAGTAAATAATTTAGTGTTGGAAGAATTAACTAGTTGCAGCTAATCAACTTTTTAAAATGGAATTTCTCAGTACTTCTGAAGATGTTTGAGTCCACACTCTGATGTTGTTGATTGTTGGCATCACTGATTTAATAACAAGAGAAATCTCCTTTTTCATTGTCAGTGCCACTGTACCAGTAAGGAGCTCCAGGCTTAAGCTAGGGCTTGTACTGATAAGCTATAGATGCTGGTCTCTGTCTTAAAGAGGTTTTTATTATTATTAGAGTGTAAAGGAAGAAGACTATATATGGGTACATTCCTCAGAAGAGAGAAATGATGGGATTATCAGGGGAAAAAAAAACACTTTGATGGCTTTATTTGGCATGAGAAGCAGTCAACCCAAAACAAAGAGGCAAGATTTCAATGAGAATGGTGTAGCTTTGCTAACAAATAGACAAGATCCTGCATGTGTGAAACTGCAGTGGAACTGCAAATGTCACAGTTTAAAGGTGAAGGGGCCAGATAAATAAAGTCTCAGGGCTGTGTCAGGAATGAGATCAGAGGACAGCTTGTAAAGTATTTAAACCCCAATGCAAATAGCTACTTTTTGGCACACTAGGAAAGAAGTCGCCATGAGAGGGGTGTTATGAATAATGTGAACATACAGAGACTGAACAAGTTAGGGAGATCATATCCATATTCATATTTTCACAAAGTTCTAAAACTCTTTTGTTATCTATTTTCTTGGTGGAAGTTATGACTTGGGTCATGCAAATTTCCAGATCCTGCTGCCATGAAGCCCCTGCTGGGTATATTCTTACTCAAGCCCTGAAATTGTTTCTAAGAAGTATCTAATAAACATGTTTCTTTGTACCTTAATGATGCTTTTGTTACTTTTACTGGAATTGCATTGATGTTTACAGGTCTCCTACTGATCAGGTTAACACATGTAATAGCTCATAAGAGGAGCTATTTATTTTCTAGATTTGCCTGTGCAAGCCTGAACTATTAGGTTCTGCAAATCGATGCTAACAACATGAGCACAAAAAGCAATAGGTTTTAAAGCATAAAGTAAGTTACACTTAATCGATATAAACAATAAAATCTAGGGTCTTTGGGGCAATATTTTGAGAAAAATTAGAAAGGCCATGCCTCATTATTAGGCAAGTGTACAATTTAAAGTTCTTCGGTGACTTTGTTTAAAGATAATAATGGATAGGGCTGTGCTATTAATAAATGGCTCTAACTTCGAATGCAGAGAAATTCTAAGAATAAAACTGCGTGTTTAATGTTTATTTGTGACTTCTGATAGTTAAATACAGGAATTCCTTGTAAATCATTATAGGTTTTTCATAATCTCCAGTAAGAGAAATAATAGCACGGGTATAAAGTAAAAATGAAGCAAACAGGTTTTGTAAGTATATTCAGTGAAATAATGAAATAGCTCAGGAAACGTTCAACAATAAAAATCCATTAGGCATCCATGAAGGTTGTTACAGAGAATTTTTTAAAGGTCACACTTGCGTTTAACTTGGTGATAAAAGAATAAACTACTTTTCCTAGGTACTTTATCTGAACATCAAAAACACAACTGAAAAGAAACCATAAAATCAATAACACCCTTTTGTTTCGTTGACATTATGTGCATGGAGCTACATTAACTGTACCAAAAATATCCTTTTTGTGTCAGTGAGTTCCAACAGACAAAGAAGCAGAAAGAAATGAATACACTGCCACTTACAGAGTAATAGCTTAAAAAAATAATAAGCATCCTGCCCTGGGTACTGCATTTTATTTTATCTCATTTTATTGGGAAGACACAGTCTTTTCTTGTGGACTTTGGACAAATATGCCTCACTTTTCTACCTGTACCTTGTTTTCTTCAGGCCTGACATCAGTCTATAAGACGGCATCACTGCAAAGCACTAATTTAAATTTTATTACTAGTGCTTTACATTTGTTTACATTTGAACTTGGTATGCTCTTTGAAGTCTGTTGACATCTATTATCCCTTACTCTTTCAACCTTCCTGACCAGAGGATTTTGGCTGACATTATTTACCTCATTACTATTGCAATAGTTGTGGGATTCTAAATTATCGTTATATTGCAGTATGCATTTCTCTGTTAGGAATCTTTCAAGCAATGAAGGAGGTACCACATGGAATCAGAAAAGCACATTTGTTGTATATTTTATCTTAGTTTAATTATAGTCTGACTAACAAATTAAAAAAAAAAAATAGCCTTCTGTGAAAACCTTAATTTAAGCATTACCTGTCTGGAGTGCAGGAACTTGAACAATAGTTTATACTTCTTTGGTGATAATTTGTTTTTCAATATTTCATAATAGATAAATAAATAAATAAATAAATCAAGCAATAAATAAATAAATAAATATTTTTAAAAAAATTTAATAATGGAAGTTAAAATCCTTTTTAAAGGATATTAATGTTAAACTCAGCTACACATTATTCATGGATGTTCATGGATATTTGTAATTAATGCTCTTGGGCACATGGTAGGGTTTTTGGGGATGGTGCTGTGCAAGGCTTCTCAATGGGTATTTGTCAAGTAGAGTAGTGCAGTGAAAGTATTTGTAGTTTATATGTAGGGAGCATAAACCAATGTCTATGTAAAAAGCAGAAAGGAAACAAAGTAAGAAAATTCTAAATTCAGTGTTGAAATTTGGGAGCAACTTAGAGCTGTTAAAGATACTAACTGAATTATTTGCATCTAAAATAGTAAAGAGAATTATTTTAAATCATGAATAAGCCAAAACTGTTCTCATTTATCTTAAAGTAGGAGAGAAAATATGAAGGGAAAATTAACCATAGTCTTTTTCAGTCACTAAGTGTGAGGATCTAAGAACTTGCCCCATTCCTGCACTCATCTGTGGGAGTAATGATGTCAAATACAGTGATACTGAGCTTATCATGACAACTTTTGGGTATCAGTTGTCTGTACATTTCCAAAATAATCTCAAATATTAACTACTAATCCCATGGAATGTGCTTTAGCTGTGTGTTAGGACTGAATTATTTGGGAATTTGTTGTGGGATGATAGAAGTTTCTATTTCCATTTACATAATTCAGGACCAGTTTCAGTAGGCAGGAGATTCACTTGTGATGGATTAGGTGAATACAATCCCTAGTTCCAAGAAACACTTTTGTTTTGGCCTTGTCCTTCACTGTTGAGTACAGTGTGCTCTTATCCCCATCCTGCTTAAGAGATGTATTATAAAATATAGTTTTATGTTTAAGTATAAAACAAAGTGTAGCAAACATTAGGAATTTTGCTGAAATAAATTTTATCTATTTCTGGTGGAATGATAATTTAGAATTAATAGGAAATATTACAGAACCATCTGTTTTCTTGCACTCCAAGTTTCTCCATGGAACAGAGAGCAAGATTCTTTTAGGAACACACTTCCTTCAGCATATTTCTCCTGTGTCACATTGTGGCTCCATAGCCCAAGCATCTCAGGACTTCTGTTGTGTTGATGATGTTGATTAAAAACATTATAATCTGATGTCCTTTCCTTCTTAGTAATAAGTTTCATTTTCTGACAGAGCTAATTGCACAGCCCTCCTTATCCTGTTAAACTACAATGTATTTTTTTTGCTTTGCCCAAACTTTGCCATTTTAACAGACCTGCCATAGGACTCATGGCTGATGACTGTATTGTAAGCCACTAATTGTATTTGTTCCAACAAATTGTGACCTTTGTTAGCACACAGCCACCCACAAGTTTATCATATTCTGTCTGAATGCTGAGATTACATTTCTTCTCGCATTCTCTTCCATCATGAATTCCTTCTTCCACCTAAATATTTTGCTAACAGTAAAGTTTTTCTTATGATAAACAAACAGATCTTATTTTTAAAAAATTTTCTTCCCTAGCAGACTCAACTAGAAACTTCCTATATTTTTATTTATTGCAGCAGATATAAATGGGACACTTGCTCCCTTCCCAGGCATAATATTTTGCTCCTTTGGGTACACTGAGGACTGTCATTCAAGCATCACAGTTCTTGGAGGTATCGTCTTATGGAATGCTTGGGTTAGATATGTCTTTTATTTTCTCTGAGAGCTTGCCATCACTACTATATTAACTTGAGCTGCAAGTCATATTTTGCCCAAAAATTATTCTTGTGTAACTAGTGATGCAAGTCAAATTGTGCCCCAAAATTATTCTCACTTTATGAAGAAAAAATAAAAGGGCACCAGTGAACCATTTTTAATCACATTACTTCTAAATAAGTATGATTCCTAGGTGGAATCCTGAGCTGAATTTCAGACATCTGCATTCTGGTCACTGTTATGAATAAGGAAAGTATGTGGTATAGACTTCATAACTTATTTCTCCCCTCTGTACCTGTCTATTGGAATACAGATACTTCGGTTTGTGGGCTGTGTCTTAATGCAACATTCTTCAGTAAGTATCAGTAGTGACTTGAAGTTCAGTTTTTAACTTCTTTAGTATTACTATAGTATGTATACATCCATCTTAAAGCAACTACTGACCAAGCTTCTGTAGGAATGTACAAGTCCATAAATAATTATATCTAATTATTTTTTTCATGTAATGTGATTCATATTTCCATTGCCTCACTTTATTGCTCTATAGTATAACAAAAAGTGATTAGACTGATAGGCACCATAAGTTTATATAAACTGAATTTTCAGATGTTATTCTTGCTTGCAAAAAGCTATACTGATATCACCTGTGAGCAGATGAATGCTACTCTTATGTGAAATCTCACTATAAAACTATAATACTATAAAAAGTATTTCTTCCACTTGATCTTCATCTGTAAGGAAATACAGAATTTTTGTCTGGGTTCTTTTCATATGACAATGCTCCACATGTTAAGGGTGGGAAGCTGGAAGGCATGATGAGGATGCTTGCCAAGAATAATTGGCTTCTACTGTGTGGAGCAGCTCAAATATTGTATTACAGTATGTAATTTAGGTGTGTATATTGCCTGTAGTTCAAAGCATTTCATTAATGTGCAGCAGCAAGCTGAGCTTCCTTTGGGCTGTTTCCTTACATATTTACTGAGCAAGCTACATGCAGCACGTGAGAAAGGGATTGCCATGTACAGCTAGGGACAGTGTTTTTTTTGGAATAGAAAGAAATTAATCCGAGTCTTTTTTCTTTTCAAGTGTTTTCTAATGATTGTTGTGTTCTGCCAATCATTTTTGTGGCTTTCTATGAAATCTAAAATCCTCTTTGCTGGAGGTAGATGGCAGGAGTAGTTGCAGAGGTCTCTGTGGATTGGTAAAAGAATTGTTATATCCTTATATACATGCTATTTATTAAATTTTAGCAGCGTTCTCAAAAGCAGGCTTGTGCCAGTTCAGATTTGTCATCTGTAACATCTAGACACATTAGAGTTCTTTGGTCAGTTGAATCTGTCTTGTTTTCTTGCCTCCAAACAATTTTTATGTGCTTCTCCTACTCTATCTATACATATTCCTTTAGACTGTGCTCTGATATTTCTCTCCTTCAGCTTGAAAGGATGGGAGAGACTGAAAGTGTATTTCTCCTCATCCTCAAGGAAAACTCAAAGACTTTAAACTACTTAGGTCTTTACCTATCTGCAGAAAAAGCAAAGATCATCTGAATCCCAGAAGTTAAGAGCTGTCCTCAGAGTTTTACAGGACAGAATTACTGTAGGAACAATTCAGGTTGGACAGGGCTCTAAACAACCTCATCTAGTTGAAGATGTCTTTGTTTATTGCGAAGGGTTTGGACTAGACAACCTTTAAAAGGTCCCTGCCAACTCAAACATCTCCATGATTCTATGGATCTCTGAAGCATCTCTGGCAGGAGGTAAAAAATACACAGCTTTGATGACTGTAAGGTGTATGTGGTCTGACTTCACCAGCCCAGGCCAGGGGAGGAGATCAGATTGTCTGGTTCTGTACCCAGCACACGCCTTCCTGCCGTGGGCTCTGCAGCACACAGCACACCAGCACGCCTCATCCTGTGACTGCTCATGTTAGACACTCCAGGGCAGCCCAAGCTGCAGTTCATCAGCTTCCTGTGCCTGGCAAGCAGAGCCATCAGCCCTCAACCAAGCTCAGGGACTGTTATTTCTCTCTGAGAAACAAATACTGTGTTGACAATGAACTGTTTTAAGGTTTGTGCTATTATGCGATAACTTTGTAGATTATGTAAAACACTCATTTTTGCCTTTCACATTTCATTACCTTGACCAGTTGTCCAAATTCACCAGAACACATGGTTTGTCCTGTTTGCTGGACTAACTTCACAAATTTATCTTCTTACTCTTGAGTTTGAATTCATTTCTATAAACAGTTTTAAACTATGGGCCATATCCTCACCTACAGTAAATCAGTGTGGCACTATTAAAATCTGATGTCTACCTATTGGCTAAGATGTAGCCATTTATTTTTCTATGATTTCCTTTGCAGAGATGTACTGTGTTTTAGAGGATAAGGTGTTATAAAACTATACCTCTGAGTGTTTTGTAACACTCTCCTTGCCTTACAAAATAAAGTGACCTTTACACTGGGCCAAATGGAATTTAGATCAGAACACTCTTCTGTATTTAAGGTTAAATCAGGTTGTGAAACCCATTAAGTTATCTAGAGTCCTATAATAGTTGTGTCATAGAGGTTAAAAGAGTTTACCTGGTAGTCAAAGCCTGATTTAATGTTTCTTATGGCAGAAGGTTCAGCTACCTGTACCAGCTCACTATGTATTTGTTTCTAATGAGAGCACATTTCTTTTAAAATAACCAATTTTGAATTGATTCTGGTCACTAGAGGTTTTCCCTGACTCAGAATTGGGTCCAATCTTGTTCAGTATCTTTACTGATGACGTGAATTAGGGGATTGAATGTACCTTCAGTAAGTTTGTGGTCCACCCCAGGTTGGATGGTAGTATTGGAAGGATTAACAGAGGGGTTTGGAGAGGTGAGATAGATGGGCTGAGACCAAGAGTATGAATTTCAACAAGGCTGGATTCTGGGTCTTGCTTTTGGGTCACAACAACACCTGAAGCTCCACAGGCTGGGACAGAGTGGCTGGAAAGGACCTGGAGGTGCTGGTGACAGCAGCTGAACAGGAGCCAGGATGTGCCCAGGTGGCCAAGAAGGCCAGTGGCATCCTGGCCTGGATCAGCAATGGTGTGGCCAGCAGGACCAGGGCAGGGACTGTCCCCTGTACTGGGCACTGCTGAGGCTGCACCTTAAGAAAATCAAAAAAGAGAATACAACCACCTTTTTACAAGCTATTTTCATCACTCCACTATCACTCCTGACAACTCTGTGGAGTGACTCTTCAGTGAAATTCTGGCTTATTGCAGTCAGTGGAACTTTTGCACAAGAATTCATTGGAGCAGGGTTTTAACTGCTGCTTTTTTTCCTGTTGAAAAGTTTTATGATCTAATGACTGTTTTCCAGTTTATAACATTTTCCCTTTTGGAAAATTCATTGTCTCATTCTGGAGTCTGACCAACTTGATAATTTCTTGTTGTTTTATAGTTAATCTTATTCTTCTTCAGTCCGCTCCTATGTTCTTCATTGGATTTCATTATCTACCACAATGACTTCCAAAACAATCGAAGAAAATGTTCATCATAGCTATATTTGGTATTTTTTAACTCCTCATAAGGAGGACTTGACTCTAGTGGGTACAATAAGCTTGATGTGCGTGCTACTGGACAGTAGTGCCCACCAAACCTGCTCTATCACTCCTCCCCTCAACTGGACAGGGAGGGAAAGAATAATAAAAGGTTGGGATAAGGTCAGGAAGGGATCACTCACTGGTTACCATCACAGGCCAAACAGACTCGACTTGTCATTAGCAGGGCATGAGAGTCCAGTGATAAGGAGTGTGCTGCTAACCCAAAGGCTGATTCAGGCTGACCCAGGAACAAAGCATTAAAAATGAAATAAATATTGAAGCAAAAGAGATGTTTACCAGTTGCCCCTGTTCTTAGTTTAGGGAGGAGTGCAAAAGTGCAGCCTCTCTGTCTTAGGTAAATACAACCTAGCTAACTGTGTGTGAAGGGAAGAACAGTTTCACAAAAGGAAAGAAGGAAGCTTCATTCATGCTACTGCCCTTTCTGCTGCTTTCAGGAATGAGGATCACCGTAGTTGTGTGTTCTTGCATTTCTCCTCTTGCTTTGTTGGAAAGAAAGAATTCTTCGTGCTACACAGCTGGGGCAAGGCTGAGAACTCTCTCTCTCCTGCAATATCTGAGGCTCTGAGATAAAGCCTCTCTCTATCTGCTCACTCTTGCCATCAGTTAAGTTAGTTTATCTTAGCAATATCATGCATCTCTGCTTCAAATTAGAATTACCACCAAAAACAGTCGAACATTTTAGAATGTTTTCCTTAGGAAATGGGTGTGTATTACCAACAGCCATCTATTAACTTTTGAAATCACTGACTGCTGCCAGCTAAATCTGATAGTGATTTATTAAATTTATTAACTATAAACCATGCAAAAATGGCAACTTTATAGAAGAGCCTATTAAAACTGTCTACAAACAAACAAAACCTACAACATGCAATTTGAGCACATTTCTTATTAGACACCAGAGGATTTATATGGAGAACAGCCAAAGTGAATGCCTTAACTCTTGAAAATCTTTCATTCCATTTTCCCACTTTATCAGAGACCAGGAATTCTACTCAGGATTTTTGGCAAAGACAGATTAAGCTTTTTTAAACTTTGGCATTTATATTTTTTTAATATAGTGTGAGCTCAATCTTCACCACTGGGTGTCAGGAAGTTCAGCAGTCAAGTCAACCACACTAAGACACAAAACAGACTGTATTTGCTTTGGTTATTACAGATAACTTTATTTTTATTTTATTCCACAGTGATATCTGAATATGTATTTGTAAAGTTTCTGAAGAACTCTCAAAACCAAACAGATATAATAAAATTCTTTCCCAGATGAGACTCCCAANTTCAGCTGCTGCCAGCAGCACCCCCAGGTCCCTTTCTACCTTGGCATTGTCCAGCACTCTGACCCCACCCTGTAGCACTGAGGGGGACTGTTGTGGCCAAAATACAGGACCCAGCACTTGGACTTGTTGAACTTCATGTTATTGGACTCAGCCCATCAATCCAGCCTGTCCAGGTCCCTTTGCAGAGCCTTTCTACCCTCCAACAGATTGACACATGCTCCCAGCTTGGTGTCATCTGCAAATTTACTGACAGTGGTCTCAATCCCCATTCTGAAGTGGCACCTGGGTAGGTGATGGAGGTCGGGAGGAATTTTTTTACCTCCCCGAGGAGGGACCCACTTCCACTCCCCTTCATCAGCTAAGTCTCCTCCTTCTGCCTGATGACAGGAGGCATGGGAGTCCTCTGACTCCCGGTGGCCTTCTCTCAGGGGTGGGAGGATGAAACCCCACCAGTCTATTTCCCTTTCACTTTCCCTTTCTAGTCCCTCCTTGAGCTTGGCCACCAGGCAGAGGAGCTCATTCACCTGTTCTCACCTCAGGCAGGCGTCTTTTGCACCATCCCCCGGTACTGCTGACAGGCTCAGGCACCCCGTACAGGAAGGGGGCTGGACAGACACGTCCTTCTTGGGGGGTTCTGCTTGGCTTGGTACACGTTCACTAGCTATGGCTTTGGAGCGTTTAGAGACCATTGCTGGAAATGAAAGAAAAACGCCACGAGCAGGAGGATGCCTGCATCCCTGCCACACAAACTACCACAGGAACTGCCGTGCCGCGCCCCCAGAGCCCTGCCACGGCCCTGTCTGCCCGCTCCGGGTCGCCGTGCTCCTTGGAGCCTCCTTTGAGTCGCCCCTCCGATGGCCGGAGGAAGCCTCGCCCTGCGCCTGAATGGCCAGCGAGAGAACAGCTTGATCTAGGAAAGTTGATAATAAACATTTTGTTACAGAAAACAGTTTCTAGGTGATGGACCTATTGACACCTCAGGCAAACCCAATAGTAATCTGCTTAAAAGTGAAGTTAATGGTTTCTAATGGGCACTTTTTGACAAAAACTTGAGCTGTTCCTTTGTGTTCTGATCATATGTCCTCAGAAAGCAGGGAAACAAAACTATGAGTTGGTCTTTTTAATAGTGAAACTTTACACATTTACATTTAGTGATTTGGATTTATTGTTTACATCATAATGTCCATATAATATATATGAAATTAACTCTTCAGCAAAATCCTGATGGGGACAGTGTAATACCCTTTGATCCCTACTAGTAGGGGCAAAGACTATTACAGAATTGCAAACATGAGAGCACGACCATTTGAGCCACCCACTTTTTACAAAAATTAGTTTTATTTTTTCAGTTGCTAATTTAATCACGGAATGGTTGAAGCTGGAAGGGACTTCTGCAGGCCACATAGTCCAGCCGCCCTGCTCAGGCAGTGCCAGCAAGAGAAATTGCCTAGATTATGTCCTGGTGGCTTTTGAAGATTTACAAGCATAGACACTCCACAGAACAACCCGTGCCAGTGCGCAGTCACCCTCGCAGTAAAAGTTTCACAATGTTTGGAGGGAACGTCCTGTAGTTTAGTTTAGAAAATCTTTCACTTCTCTCATTATGTTGAATCAACAGCAGTATCCTTCTTGGAAAGAAACTGGTTTACAGCTACAGGAGAAACTGATTTGAGGATGCATCCTCTCCACTAGAAGAAATATTTTTTGAATGATACAAAAAGTAGGATAAGAAAGCAACTTGAGCAATGAATCCATTATTGAACTCTTTGTCCACGAGAAAATAGAATTGACACAATTCTCCCTCAACTGTTGGGAGAAAAATAGAGTTAAAAAAGAATCAGACCTTTAATCAAAATGCGGTTTGTTCACAAAAAGAAAGCAATAAAAATACATAAAAAGGACGTTGTGCTACTTGAGCTACTTGAAAATCAAGAACTTCCCTGTTTTTTTCATTTTGGGCAAGGTTGATTGCTTGATGAAAAGGCTTACTTCTTTACACCAGTGAGTAAGTGACAGTGGTCCTTCTGGCAAATTCTTACAGGCAGTGGAGTAAGGAATGTGTTAGTACTTTGCCAAATTGGTCAGAGAGGAAAGGAACACTGGGTAGGGATGAGTGGTAACAAAAGAATATTTATTTGGCCTTGCTGGGTATTTGTTAGTAGCAAGAGTGGATTTAAACATTCATACTGCAAAATTTTGGTGTACTCTGTCATTGAGACAGTAAATTATTTAAATATGCTGTCTGTACTGAACGCATGTTTTCCTGCTTGGCTTCAATTGAAGACACTTTTTGGATATCCTGCCTTACTATGTCATCTCAAGACTGTTTGTTTAGATGAATTTGCAAATACTTAATACAGAAATTCTTCTAGACTTTGGGGCAAATTATATCACTATGAGTAACTTTGTTCCAGACCTTTTTTCCAAGAAATACATAAAATAATTACAGAAAAAAAGCCAGCACAAGTTAGCAGTCCCACACAGAGAAACTGAACCACATATTGAGAGCCTAATGATACAGTTCTTTATTTATAGGAATCAGAAGTGTTTTATTTACTCTAAACTGACTGTTACAGGCCTGTTCCAAGAGCCCAATAACTTCTTCCTAGATATCTGCAGTGTTTCTGTTACCTGGTTTCATAACAATATAAACACATACTTTTCATCCTTTTGCCCTTGACATAGAGTCTTAGTACACAGAAATATTGTTACATGAGATATTTGGTTTGTTCTAAGACCACAAGAGAAATAAAAAACTGTTTCAGGAATAAAAATGACTTTTTTTCCTAGATCCTTATTTAATGTGTTTTGTTTGTACAACTCTTTATGGACTCCTCTTTTATTATGTAACTATAATCAAGTATTTTGACAAGTTGTGCAAAACTGGAATTTATCATTTTCCTTCTATTATACCCTGAAAGTTTTTACTTTCTCTGTTCAAGGAGATAAGGCAGTTCTCACAGCCTAAGGCTAGTGCTACTTGTATAAAGCAGTATGTCCTTGTCATTTGGACCCAGTCTCTGTATGTGTAAGGCTACTAATAGGTACAGGGAGTTTTTCTTTACTACAGTAGAAATTTGAAGAGATTCCTAGCATGGAAAAAAATGAGTATTATGAGTGGGACATTAAAGACACTTTCTGAGAAACCTGCTGCAGCTGGGTGGTTTTCCCAGATAGTCATTCTAAAATCTGATCAAGAGTATTTTGGTTTACTTGTGATTGTGGGGAGATGTGCACAGATTTCTAGATGTTGAACAAAAATATCTCTCATAATTTCATTTTATCAACAGTAAGACATGTGAACACTCCACAAATACAGCCTTTTAAGTCACAATATGTGTGATTTTCTCAATAAGATATAAAAAAAAATAAGCTGTAAGAAAATTAATGCTATTTCTGTGCTGAACAAGGGCTAACATGGCTATAATTAATAGAAATAATTAATAGAAAAATAGAAAAAATCAATATTGACTAAATATATCAGTTACTTCAATTCTAGGCCACCAGTTAAGGCTCTAAGTATAAACATTTACAGAAAAAATTCTTAATCTAAACCTCTCGGTTCTGCAATTCTGTTGCTCCAAACTTCAAGCTGACAGTAGGCTGAAGAGCAAAAAGATGGTCAGAAAATTCAGGGTAGATGTCCAGAGTCTGAATCTCATGGTAGACCATAGAATCATAAAATGGCTTGGGTTAGAAGATCATCTACTTCCAAACCCCTTGCCATGGACAAGACCACTTTTTACCAGATCAGATTGTTCAGTGCTCCATCCAACCTGGCCTTGAACACTTCCAGGGATGGGCCATCCACAGCTATTCTGGTCACCCTGTTCCAGTGCCTCACCATCCTCTCAGAAAAGACCTCCTCCTAATACCTAATCTAAACCTACTTTCTTTCATTTTGAAGCCATTCCCCCTTGTCCTTTAACTACACGTAGAGTAAAGTTTCTCCATCTTCCTTGTCAGTTCTCTTCAGGTACTGGAAAGCCATAGTTAGGTCATCCCAAAGCCTTCTCTTTTCCAGGCTAAATTATCTGAACTCTCTCAGTCTTTTGTCATAGGAGAGGTGCTCCATCCCTCTGATCATGCCTGTAGATCATGCTTGTGGCCTCCTCTGGACCCACTCCAGCATTTCCATGTCCTCCCTGTGCTGGGACCCCAGAGCTGACA
>VZRX01003939.1:43065-67119 GCA_013398075.1 Notiomystis cincta | reverse complement strand
ACACAACAAAAAAACCCCCAAGAACAAAGAGTAAATCTATACCTCTAATCATCATGTGAACAATCTTGAATATAAACTAGCAAGCCCATACAATAGTGTGAGAAAAATTAGTGCAGGAGGATTTTCATTTCAGGGGTACAGCAGATTGTTCTCCAGAATTGTTACAATTCTGGTTACTGAAACATATCCAGCATTTATACAATACCTCCTATTGTAATATAACTGCGAACTGTGACTTCTCAGTGAGGCATATAGGTAACTTACACTGTTTTAGCTTATTGAGAAATTGAAGTAGAGAAGCTTTTCTGAAGGCTGAGAACATAGACTTCAGTACAGAAATGAACATGCAAGAATACTCTGTTCTCTACCTGAAGAGTAAGTCCTGTAAAATCGGATGAGAAAGTTCGGAAAATGAATGTTGTTGGTACAGAAGAACATAGTTTCTCACTGTGTTTATCTCTTTCCTTTTCTCTGGGTTTCTCAAGGAACCAACCTACAAGACTGACTGATTGTTGGTGTGGGTTCCCCTGGACTTTCAGCTACTTCCCTTACTTATTTCTCTCCCCTTTATTTTGTTTGCAGCAGCATTTTCATCAGTAAGTTTTCCTTATTTGTGTGAACGCATGGAAGACATAAGGGGTGTCATTAGAAGTGAACTCTGCACTAGGCAAGAACTTTTGCCCATTGTGGGAAGACTGCCATAGCAGAGGACAAAAACCAGGGTGGGAGCAGTATTTTGTGTCCAGGGAGTGAGTTCTACCTCCAGTCCCTCTCTGTGAGTCAGCTGACAGTCTGAACTGTTGGCTTCATCTGTTTGGAATCCCTTTACTGTTGTAATGCTTGCGTAGGACTAGCATTAGCATATCCCAATCCAGGATATTTATTTTGTTTAGATGCCCCTCATGGTCAATTAGCAGTAGTCTGTGACGTGCCAGCTCACGGCTTTGGATGACAGAAAGTGGAATGACGCAGATACATAAGAAGATCCTTCTTCTCCCTGCTTAAACTTGATTAAAGCAGTAGTGATAGGGTGCTATCCACAGCCTCTGGGTGAGCCCTGGCATGTTGTGGGACCCAAAAACTTTGGAAGCTGTAGGTCTGTTCTGTAGGAAGCCAGCTGTGATGCTTGGCTGCCTGCATTACATCAGTATGACTGTAATATCCAGATGATTTCCCATTTCCCAGCCACCCCCCATGACACAAAGATTTCCAAATGCCTGCAGCCATTGCATGTGAAGTAAGTGATGGACAAGCCTCTGGTGCACCCATAGGCATAGTTTGTAAATCAATGTGATTTTGAAAGGACATAGTATGTAGTTGTATTGTCACTTGTCATTGTGTTGTTATGAATCTTACAGTACTTGGTGTTTACTGAAATTGCTAGTTCTGAAATTGGGTACTAGCAAGAGAAAAACAGCTTTTAAAAGCTCAGGAAGTTTGTCATCTTTGTTCTCCTCCAGAAACCCTTTTAAACTCTTGAAAGGCTCCAAAGGAGAGAAAAAAAAAAAAAAAGGAAGCACCTTAAACTTGGAAAATTGACTAAAATGTTTTTTCATTTTTGAGAACTGTTTTTGATTTTCTGTATCATGTACTCTTAATATTATCTAATGTCAGTGGACTGTAGTATTGTTGTGTTTTTCTGAGTAATGCTTTCTTAAACAGATATAAATTAATTTTAGGAAATAGTTTAAAAATCCGGATCATTAAAGATAGGATCTTAAGGCATAATTAGATGCCACTGTTTAACTGTTCTGATTCCCACACATCCTAACTCATATCACTTTTTGCTAAATGAAATTGTAAGTAATTTCTACAGAAAAATATAGGGCTTAGGAGGCTACTAGCTTGTTGATTGTGTTTTCTGATTTCTAACTTTAGATACAGCTGCACTTATACAAGCAAATGATATTTTAAAATTTCCAAGTTGCAGAGTGATGATATTTTGCCTTTTTTCTTTTTAATAGTTTTCCCTTTTTTTTTTTAATGTTCTCTTTTTTCTGCTAAATAAGATTAAAGCAAAATTTAATAGATTTTAAATTCTCTGGAAGAAGAACTATCTTCCTATATGTAGTTTAGCACTACCTAGTTTATGGATCTGAGAGTTATTCTGTATTATGACAATACACAAATTAAAATTTCCAGTAGTAAAGATGTAGCAACTGCTTTCTGTTAGACAGCATTATTTGTAGATCAGTCAAATGTGGAGGAGCATGTATAATGAAACTTGTTTGCAAAAGCATATTTTCACTTCTGTAATCATGATTTTGCAATCATCTCTTGTTTGGTGCTCTTATGTGTCTAAGTATCTGAACTTAGACATGGGAAAAGTTTCAAATTCTGTCGTTTTTGTTTCAGCTTTAGGTCTCCTGCAGATGATGTTTTGCAGGATTTGCTGATAACTGGTAAAGAGTTTAGAAGATATCATGCATAGTGCACTTCTTTCCCACTACAAATGCAAGTGAATACCCTTTTCCAGGAATCAGAGCTGAGAAAATTTTGATTTCATTAAGTCAGAGCATGTTAACTACGAACCTACTTTTTAAGTATGAACTTTCTTATAATTGTCCAGCTTGTATACCAGTATGTGCAAATGCTTCCAGATTAGAATAGAAGTGTATTTACAGACTAGTGCTAGTCACTTTTTTGAAAAATCTTTCTGAGATTTTTTTTCAGTGATTTGAAAATACCCAAAGCATCAATGTCATCAACCAGCTAATGTCCAAAGACTACCCTAATGTAACACAGGGCTTGTATTTATGGTCCTGTACTTGTCACCCACTATGTACATTCAAACAATAATCTTAATGATACTTTATTGTAAAAAATTACTTACCTGTAAATATTTAATGTAAACCAAAATGCTACTTGAAGGCAACTTGAAATCTGTTCAGTTACATTCCCTCCTCTGCCAATTTGAGCTGGTTTATAATCAAATTTTCTTTCTGCTAAAAAGTATTTTTCCTTTCATCTTTTCAGCACTAAAAAGCTCACACAGGTAATGGGGAGCTGACTAACATAATATCTGAGGAAAGAGTGAGGCTAAATTTATTACTTTGGTCAAATAATGGACCAAGTGTAAACCCTAAAATGCTTCAAACAGAGGTGCTGTGTTACCTTCACTGTGTTTTCCCAGGAAAGCCCTGCTGCCAGCATTCTAGCTTGACCCTCACTGGGGTGAAAAAAGCAGAGCCAGAAGGTGCCTCCAGCCCCTCGGCAGCTCTTCACAAAAGCCCCCACGGAATGGAGAAGCATTATTGTGCTACCCCGGGCTGACAGTAGCTCTCTGAGTTCACCCAGGCCCAGAATAAATGGAGATGATGACAGACTCTGGCTCCTGATTTAGTCAATCCATCTGTTTTATCTTTGTCTTATTCTGTGAAAAAGCTCAAGTGCTGTGGTAGCCAGTACTTTTGTATGGTCCTGGATAGCTGTGCCTAGAACTAATCAACATGACTCAGTCTTTTGTTAACGGGCTAGATTTCAGCGTTGTCTTTTTTGTGTTCTTGCTTCTAGCTTTAGGGTCAGGTTTATGGCACAGTAAGGAGCTTGTCTTCAGAAATTACCTTTTGTATGTAGGAGCATAATTTTTTTGCAATGGTTTTTCCAAATGTAGAAACTCAGCCGGAGTAAAATTGTCTCCTCTGTCACAGCCACTGGTTAGATTGACCTGCTTCCAGTTAAGGGACGAGATAATATGTCATATCCACTTAAGAGGATTTAAACATCGGCCATTCACGTGGATTTCAGCTACTGCACATGAAAAATAGGTGCTGGAAATGTAGCAGTAGAAAATAAATCAATTGTTTTCATAAGTAAATATGGGATTTGTTATGTGACAGTCCTCTTATGTAAAGGCTGGCAATGCCATTGCTCTTGACTGTCTGACATGATAGTTTAATTGGGTCTTAAATTCTCAGATGTCTCTAAGAAAATCTGAAGATTTGGTTAGCTCTTTATAGTGCTGCTTATGATAAAGATTATGATTAAGGGGCAGCTGTTAGCAAGAAATTGCTTGTTCAGTGCAGCATCAGGAAATTTTTTGTTCATTGAAGATTTCAGTTTGTACAGTTACAAAGTAAAGGTATAAGTGATAAGTGGAAAGCCTGAATTTTAATTAATGCATACTTGTGTGGCTTCCTCAGTTTTGTTGTACTTTATAACAAAAGAAAAAGGCAAGATTATTGTGGAGGTTAGGAAGGACTGGTGTTCTAGGAAGACTGCTTTCTCTCCATGCACTGAAGCCAGCCCAAAAGGATTTTGAGACCTCTGGGCTGGAGTGCAGTTCCCTGTACACAACTTCACTTGCTCTTGTATAAGACTACTCATGCTTCTGGAGAGCAGCAGTCTTGTCCTTGGGTAACTGCAGTGATGAGTGAGGTGTACCTCTATGTATATATAAAAAAATAAGTGGAGATAGCACTTTCTTTGCTGTATTGCACAAGGATGTGCTGCAGCAAGATAAAGGATGAAATTTGCTTTCCTGCAGATGGTTTGCACCAGCCCCTCCTTATCATTTATGGACACCTCCATCTTCTCAGAAATAAGTAGATGGAGTAGTGGTGCCACTTCAGCTGTGGCTGGATCTCTTCTGTACAAAACCTGCTGCTTCCATAGGGGTTTGGGGGTTCCTGCCAAATGAGAAAAGTCATGAAACAGTTTTGCTGCTAGGATAGTGAAGTAAATATGGTGTGTGGCTCAAGGTATCTGAGCTGTAAGCAGCCCTTACTCCTTGTCTGGGCACAGGGTGTCAATCACTGTCCTCCCTGGGCCATGAGAAGCAGGCAATTGTGATTTCAAAACATCTTAAATCTGTGGTGGGATCAGCCCCTTCCACTTTTTCTGGGACTCTTCTCCTTCAGAATTATCCAGCACAGGCTATCCAGTTCTGCACCAGTGGAAAGGAGCCTAGAGTTCATAGACATAAGAGTGGATAGAAAAAACACTGGTATTTCAAGGCTCAAAAACAAGATAGGAACTCTTAATCTCACAGATTCAGTTTGTATGTTAAATTTTAGAGGAAAAATAGGTTCTTGCATCTCTTATTCACTGCTTTTTGAAAGGTCCTGGATGTAAGAGATGTGTAAAAGAGGCATTATGCCTCTCTGAGGGTTGCTATTATTTAACACTTTTCAGCTTTTTAGCTGCTTCTAAGATTGCAGAGCTTCCCAAGCCCTAATAACTTGATAATTTTTTCCGTCAATATAAACAAATGGTTCATGCCAACATAAAACCAGACCTTTTTTGTAACCTCTTTAATTATAGGAAATACCACGGTACGAAAGATTCTTTCCTTTAACATAATGGGACAGAAAAATACAGACAAAATATTACAGAGTAAATAACTAGGGTTTAATGTGGGAAAATAACATTATTTTCAACCACCATAATAACAGATTTTAAAATTATTAAATTTTTCCAGGAGTTGAATTATTTAGTTAAAATGCAGACATCATTGTGATTTTTTTTGGCATTTACAAAAAAATTTATTTTTTCCAAAACTCTTACTTGGAAAGGTTCTTCATGGGTATGAGTATCTAATAACTTCCTTCATAGTAATAAGGTGGTATTCATGACAACTGAAAGGTATGAGAAGTATCTAATTACTTGTGGCTCCTTGTGACAGTATTTAGAGCCAAGAATGCTGGCATTGTATTCGTCATAGGATTCTGCTTTAGTCAATGTTAGACTGTAATGTATGAGCCATTCAGGAAAACAGTGGCCTTTTTTTTTTTAACCAATTTTGTGTTTCCAGTAAGAGGCAGCTTCTACTTTTGTATGAAGTTTTGGTAAAATGAGTGTGGTATTTGCTGGAATGTCACTTCACTTCAGACTTTGTCTCATAAAGAAACTGTACTAAGAAACTGTTCTCCCATTTCAGGTATATTATAAGCATGCTAAAACTTTACATGTTTAGGAGACTTACCACAGGATTAAGTATATTGTAGATGGATATTTCCTGGTCTGTGGTTTTTTTTTTTTATTTGTTTGTTTGTATTTTTAACAAAGCTCATCTCTGTAGAAATTGATCCCAGTTCTGGTTAACTCACAGCCGGTCCCCACATGAGCTGCCAAAGTGAATCTAGGCAAGCTGAGGCATGATGGAAAGTGATGCTGCTCATCCAGCCTTGAAATCATGTGAGCAGGGCGGTGGCCAGCACCTGCCCCTTGAGCTTGTTCGCCTCTGAGCAGGCAGAGGTGAACCTGCCCTGTGGTGAGCCTGGTGGGCACCATGTGGGGGCTGCTGCTCCACCGGGTCTGCAGCCACGGGAGGCACCGCTGTGCTAGGGCAGCCTCAGGGTCTGCCTGTTGCTGCCTCTGTTCACCTGCTCCAGGTGTTGGAAACTGAAAATTGTCAGCTGCACACACAGTAGTACCATCTCCAGTCACCAGCACTGAATCAAGCTAATGTGTAGGGCCTGTTTACAAAATTCTCTAGAAACAAAATTTAAACAGCTTCCTGCTTTTATTAATTATAGTCCACTAATATATGACCAGCTAATATAAATGAGCTGGTTGAATACTTATGTAAGTATTCATCAGTCATAATCCCCAGATATGTAAGTTCAGGAGTGTTTTTTGATGCATGTAAAGATGTGTGTGCTTTAAATTGAATTAGTTTACATGATTTAGAGAACCTGTAAAAGCAGGTGTTAATGTATTTAAACCAGGCTATCTGATTTGTGTTCAAGATTGACTGTACAGCCTTAATGCATTGTAGTTTTACCCAGGGTTACAGATAACCTCACACTGCCAGCTGAAATACTAATATTTACATAAACATGATTTTTGTGATCTGGAATTAGCACAGAACAGAAATGTCTTTTTCTAATGACCAGGAGTAAAATGAATGGCACTAATGATGCTTTAGTTACCATAAATCAAATTCTAAGAAGAAGGTAGATAGAATTTTATAATAAATTTTATAATAAACCAAATTCTCTGAAATGGGTAGGTAGAATGTTATAATAAAATGCGGTTCTCTTGTTCTATACTGATGCCTGTCAATAAATTCAGAACCCCTGCACCAGTTGGTACTTAAAAAATTATTTTATTTACAGGAACTAGATATGAAGGTGTCAGATTTTTTTCCTACTCTTTTCCAATGTAGTTGTTTATATTGAGCATTGTAAAATATAAACGGAAGCATTATTTTAGGTAGAAACAATAACTTTTCATAATATATTTCCCCCCTACCTTTGTGCTTCAAAGGGTCATCAAAATGAAGAGCAATTTTTAATAAGTGAGGATGTGATTCATGTGTACACAAGGAAGCAGTTGATTGTTTTCAGAGCTGATGAGAACAAAGGAAGGATAAACATCCTAGGTGACATTTAGTTTATTCTCTTTAGCAGTGTTTCTACAAACTTCATCCCTGGGACATGGAAAAAGTAATACCACTCCCACGAGCAGAAGGCACAGTAGAGCTTAGTGTGAGACAAAAAGAAATAGCAGGATAGTGCTCTTTCACTAACAGAGTGAAAAAGAGTTTGTGGAACAGAAACAACCAAAAAGCAGACTGCTGGGTAGGCATTGTGGACCTTCGAGTATGTTTTAATGAAAAATTGCCAAGACAGGCAAGAAAACAGACTTTTTTAAACATATATAATAATGTTTTGAGTATTAATATGTTTGCCAAACTTTATTGGCAACCTGATAAGTAATGACAAATACAAGGAACATCTGATTTTTTGTTTTTAAAGATGTGATAACTTTAAAAAAAAAAAATAAAATTGCTCTGTGCTTCTGCAAATGATTATGAAGGTGTACTGCTCTGGCCCTACAGGTGATTGGTGTTGTTGAATATGTCAGCAGTAGTGTGATTCTTGGCTATTGCTGGTAAGCTTTATGGCCACAGTAGTGGCACTGGTGAGTTTGTTACCTCTTGTACAGTGGGGAAGCTGTGGCACACTAAAAGTGATGTATGGGTAGCTTTGGTTTTGGCCCTGTTTTCCCCACGCATAAAGGGACCTCGTCTACAAGTACACATGAAACAATGTTTTCAGTCTGGTAGCCGAAATGGATGAAACAGGCTTTTAAATAATTACATTTGAAGGTTAATGATGAGCGTGTTTGTAAGGATGTTTCTTTACTGAGATCTTGTTATTTGAATTAAACTGCTCACTTCTTTGAGGTTCAATAGCAGCATCTCGGAACCGGTGGGACAGACAGGTAATAGAGATCTTGCAAAATACAGTGTTTATTTCTCTTTCTAAACCTGCAGTTATCTGGGATTCTTCCTTCTTAGCCTTAGCTCAGCCTTGTTCAGTTTCTGCTGCCACTGGAGCTTAAAACTACTTCTGCAGCCTACCCCAGAGGCATTTTTTGCATGAGATGTAACGTGTGTCGAAGCAGACCTTGTGTTTGGTGTTGCAGGGAGAGTGCTCGGATTCCTCTGCATTTCTGCCCTCTGCTGCTTGCTGATCTCCTCGGCAGAGGGTGCCGGCTCCTGCTGCTGCTGCTGCTGCTGCGAATGCTCGCCCTGCTGATCCAGGCACCATGATAGGAAGCGCCTAGGCTTGTCCTAAACAAACAGGTCCAGGGGGAAAAAGTGCAAGCCTGACCTATGGTGTGGCCAAAGCAACAAATGAGGGTGCTATTTTGTAGTAAATGTAGGCTATTGTGTCTCAGCGAGAAGCCAGAAAGTATCCTTGCTGCTTTTGCAAAGCTATTCTGTGTCTTCATGTCAGAGGTTTTCTGTTATACACTGCTTGCCAGAAAATGCCTTTAAAAGAACCAAGAAAAGAACTTAAATCTGTAAGAGTGCCCTTAAATTAATTATTTTTTGCCTACAATGGAAATTTTAGGTGGAAAACTTATAAGCATGTTTAATCCTAGAAATGTTAATGTGATGAATTACTTGACAAATCACAGAATATCTGTTTGGCTACATAAACTTTAAAGCCTAACACCCAGATTTCTCAGTGAAATAACTGTACTTTTCCTGTACTCAGAAGCGTGGCCAAAGTTTGGCGTGCCTGAATATTTGACCCAGGTGAGATTGCATTTCAAAAATTTGGTAGGTTTTTTTCCCCCTTCCTTATCATCAGTAAAAACTGATGTGCATTTTCTAGCTGGGATGGATTTTCTGCAGCTCTTTTTGGTTGTTGCTGAAAAGGTTTCAGGATGAGGAAGTTTTTGATATATAGTTAGAGCTCGACGTTTCTAGCAAAGCTTTCAGTACATACATGTATTTTAAAAATGCAACAGCTAAATTTTAAATACAAGATGATAAAGTGCTCTAAAATTTTGTGCAAAAACAAATCTTTGCATTTTGAGGCTAAACCAGTTTTTTGTTGTTGTTGTTGTGGTCAGGAATATACATCTGTAATTTGATCTTTGTTTCCCAGGCCTGTGAAAGAGAGATAGGTTATAGGAATGATAATACAAAATAAAACTGTGTGGTTGGGAAAAAATAAATCTGCAGGAAGAAAAAGAGTTTGATAACTATGTTGTGGTGTTTTGTCTTTTCAGCTAGATGCTATTCCTGTGCTCATTTTAGATTGTATAGATGTGGTATAAATAAAAGCATGCTGATATACATAGGCAGTTTTGGTTTGTTCTTGAAATTGTTATCAGAGCTTGAAAAATGTCCTAGTTGTAGAAGACTAAAGCTGCCATACTGATCGGGGCAGAATGAGAGGACAGATGTTGAGGTTTAAATCTGTCATTTCGGTAGTGTGGCTGAGTATGAAACCGTGCCTTAATTGCTCTTGAGGGAGGAGTTATGTGGGGTTTGTTTTTGTTTTCTTTCTTTGTTTCCTTCTACAGTGTCTTGGTTACTGTGAAATTGCATGCTGTGTACAAATCTCTCTGTTCTCCAGTGTGTGTTTTCACCCCTACATCCTGTCCAACAGTGGTGTCTTACCTTTGTTGTCTGTTCAGTGGTGAGAGTGAGACACTGGCCTGTGCTGGGTCTGCTGAGTGTTGCTGATGGACTCATTGATGGCATCTTTTTCTACTGTAATTTTGGACTACCAGGGGTCTCTGAGGAGTCTGTTTTCAGATTTGGAAAATAGCTCTGCTTTTCTTCATAGTCCTTTTCCTCTCAGAAAATTTTCTAATCAAGACTTGGGACTTTAATTGGTATTAGTAACTTATACTAATATTTTAATATGAGTTGACTAATATAGTAGTGCACTAGACAATAGCCAAAGCAAATCCTCATCCTAGTCATGAAAAATAGGTGTTCTGAGTACTCTGGACTGGGTAATATTGGGAATTCTCACCACCTAATGGACAGGGAAAATGGTCTAAAAATGAGAAACATGTTTTGTTTTTAAAAGCTAGGATTATGATTTTTACATGTGTAGCAGTAAATTAAGCAGTAATTAACAATATAGGCATATCAGTCTTTTGAAGTGAGTATGAAAATTAACTTAAATATTAACTGAAGTTATCAAATATTGCATCTCATTTTGAATAGAATTTGCCTTAGATGAGACAAAAACTCCTGGTTAACTTTATAGTCCTGTACAGATGAACTGCACTTATTATACCCCTTCAGATTCTTTTCTCTGGTTTGGAGATTGATCAAAAGATGACATTGGACAGGGGTGAGCAGGACTGGGAGGGTGTACCAGGGCATCACTCCTGTTGCTGGGGACTTTTGAACACTTTGTGTGAATTCAGCTAGCTGGAGCTAGTGAGAGTCTCTAAATTTATTTCATCAGGCTGGGAATGGAGCCCAAAGCTGGTTTTATTTGTCATTGTTGTCACTTTGAGAAAGAGCTGATAGAATCAGCTGTTACACAGGAGCTCCTCTGAAAGACTGGAGAAAGCTTAATTGGAGGCAGACTGTGAGCAATTTTAACATTTGTATCCTTGTCAGGGCGAAAGTGGATTTCTGTGTGTGTGCCCATGTAACTGGATAGGCTGATATCTTTCTGCATCTGCTGAGGTCTTGCTGGTGTTTCGTGTGCTGCTCAGAGCTTTTGAGCTGCTCCAAATATTGTATGCAAATGCATAAAAAAAGCACACAAAGTTTCACAGACTGCTTTTTTTTTATCAAATGCAAATGTCATCCAAAGATGATGATGCCATACCTATGTAGCCCTTATTGGTTTTCCTTGATTTTAAGATGTTTTTCAAATTAGGGATGATTTTTATAGAGATGTAAGAGTATCTATTTAGGAGGACTGAAACATGAAAAATGTGTTGTTTCTTGTTAAAACACCTAGTAATAATGAAAGGTTAATAGATAATCTTTTATTTGAATAATGTCTGTGTATTTTGTATCCATATTGCAAGTCCATCAAAGAATATACCTCAATCTAATGTTGTACTTCAGTTAGTGGAGCCTAATGAGTTTGCAGTATGCAATATTACTCTCATATTTTTTAATCTACCTTTCATTTCAAATTTTTTTATGAATGGCCATATTCATTAATTTAGTGTTCGGAAAAGAAGTGATCTTTCATGGGTTATCATTGATTAAACAGAGGTTTTTAATTTTAAATGGAAATTTCTTTAAGGCTTTTTTGTGCTATGTAAGTTCATAAGTGAATGAAATTATCAAAGCTAAAATATATTAATCAATTTGTTTTGTTACTTTTAATGATCGTTAAGTACAAAATACTAACTGATTATAAACCATGGGTAAAAGCAGTGTTTGCAGAAGGGGATTACTGTATGGTGTTACAGTACATAGTGGAAACTGCTAAATACAAGCCACATTTGAGTATTTTAAAAGAAAATTATGATTTAACTATCAAACTGTTTACTTGTAACTATGAATTTATTGTCAAACTGAGGTTTCTCAGGAGCAACACTTATTCTTGTAGAAAAATTAGCATAAAAGCATTTTCTACGTTTGAACAGTCAGTTGTGAATAATACAAAAATGTTGAAGAAAATTCCTGGAGGATGACTAAATGGATGCCTCTCACTTAAAACCCATTTCTACAAAGTTAATAAGAAATGCGCAAGTTGATACTCCTGAGTGTGTGTGACTTGAGATAGTCATGGTGCTTGCTTTGGTGTTAGATTAGTTTCACAAAAAGAAGAGAAATTCATGCAGGTGAGAGGGCTCCTACAAAACAATTTCTACTGTTGTGATGATGGTGTTGCAGACTAATAGATGCAGGGGTTGTGTGGGTTGTAGCTCTCTTAGCTAAAACCTGGTGCAGAACTGGCTCTATTTGGAAGGGCTCTGGCCCGTGGACTCTGAGCTGGTGAGGTGTGAGCCTTTGTAGCACAAGAATGGTTCTGGGTTAATACTTCTGTCTCACAACAATCCATGCTGAGGAGCAGGAAGGAGCAAAACACTCTCAGGATAGAGTGATGCTGCAGGTTTGCATTCATGGGAGAACCACAAATGGTTCTTGGGACCATGAGGAGCGTTCTCTGTCAGGCATGGGTGCCTCACTTGCTCTTACCAGCACTCGGCCAGCATCTCCCAGCATGGCCTGGTCCAAACCTGCTCATCCCTGGCTGGGGTGCACTCATCCCTGGCTGGGGTGCACTCATCCCTGGCTGGGGTGCACTCATCCCTGGCTGACGGACTGAGCAGCAGGCAGTGGCTCAGAGCAGCAGCTCTGGGCGATCTGAGTGCGACAGGACCCGGAGTGCACCGTCACCACCCCACGGAAGGCAGAGCCCCCAAGGCACTCAGTTTCTGTGTGAAGTATGAGAGCAAATCACTGGTATCAACAGGCAAGCAGTAAGGAAACATGGGTATGCCACGAGCTGCCTCATGCAAATACCGAGACTCCTTGTACGAGGGATTTAAATCACAGAGGTAATAAGTATGCTATTCAGGAAACTACAGAGGTGCCTTTAGCCTGGTTATGTTATCATGTCTCCATCTCCCTCGTGTGGACCCATAAACCCAAGCTCACAGTACACCTGACTGCGGGACTGCAAACCACTTGGGTTTTGTGATTGTTTGCTTAATTTGACCTAGAGGCATTCAGGTGAAATGCTCACTTACACAGAAAAACAAGCATGAAATTTTGTTTTGTCTCCCTGCATGAGACAAGGGTGTAATGGATGAGACTAGTTGTTTCTCTTATTCCAGATGAATAGATGTTCATTATTTTGTGAATCTCCATAGGTGTAGAGCATATTTATAGCACCTAAATAAATAATCGAATGAAAGGTATGAAGGACACACTGAAATGAGTATTAGTTAGTGAATAACCTTCCTTGAAAGAACAATGATGCTATCACATGCACCTTAATAAGAAATACAACAGCCATGGTTTAATAAGAACTGGAGCGTGAACCAACAAAATTGCATGAAACAACTTGCAGTTTGCTTTCAAAATGTTGGTATCTCTAGTGTGTGATTTATGGGCATTTGCTAAGGCATGTTTATCAGAACTGTACTGAGCGTGTTGCAGTGTTGGTAATCACTGAGCTTGTTGCAGTGTTGGTAATCACTTCATAATCCACAAATCTCTGCTTTTGTCTGCGGAAATTTTTCTCTTTTTTTTCACAGCTGTACAAAGATGGATGAAAAACTCTCTTTTTTTTAGCATGAAATTGCAACCATTCAGCAGTATTTCTGATGAACTGTTAAAGCTTGACTTTGGCGAGGTCTACAGTAGGAACACATCATTAAAATAAGAACGCCATGTTACAGGAGAAGTAAGATTAATCCAGCAATACCTGTAAAAAATTAGAGTTTGTTCTTACATAGCAAATCAGCTTTCTGTATGAAATAGGAATCCCTGTAAAGCTTAGTTAGTACTGGCATAGCTATATCAGTCTTAGGATAAGTTTGCCATTGCAGCTCTCTAAATGAAGTGTCACACCTCTTTGTATGTTTCTTAGGTACAGCTATCTCCAAAAATGCATAATATGGGTATAAACATATAAAAATATAAATAAAGTTTTCATATGATTCTGCATTTTCAGGGTCATTGATCTCTCAGTTGCCAATGTTCTGTCAGAGCAATAACCACCTGAACTATTCATTACTGCTGTCTCCTCAAATCTGCTGTCATAACTGCAGTGGTTGTCACACTCTGGTCAACTTTCCTCTGATCTAAATAAACTTTAGCTACTTTGTAATTTACATAATTTTCATAGGATCATATTCAGGAGAAAGTAAAGACATAGCAGAATATTGTAAAAAGTTTAATTCTTGTTGAAATTAAACTCCATTTACTGTGGGGTGTTTTTTAGAGACTGTTACATACATATGTACTCTGTCATTATGTGGAAAATTTTCAAGAAAACGTTTAGTATATATTGTGTCTGAAAGGATTGACAGTGGTCCCCAAAATAAGAGTTGAAATAGGGTGTCATTTCTGTTGCCTGTGCAATTGCTCATGAGTGGCTATGGAAAATACTGCATAGTAGACAATACATGTAAAGACCCTGCTCTGCTATGGTTGAAAATTAGTGAACCACATTGTGACATTTGTGATCTGAAAAATGTTTAATGTTCCTACATATCCATAGCTAATGCTTTTATTATCACTAGAGGGCAGTAAATACAAACACTGAATTACATATTTTATCAGAATGTATTAATCTTTTTTTTTCTTGTGTTTTTTTTTATTTTTTAAATTTAAAATAATAAGGCAACCTAACTTTATTAAACATTGTAGCTCCTGAGTTTTGCTACATATTTCCCCTAAAATAGTTCAGAAGAACATTGTCATCTCAGTCTGTTTAGCAATATAAAATTATAATATTTTATGCATAAGAATAATATATTCCAAATAAAAAGATCTGTAACATGATCCAGCATAGGTTATTGCATAATTTTTAATAAATGTAATTATGACAGGCAGGAGGCTTCTAAGAAAACCTTTCTAAAGTAGTATAATCATGCTACAGTTAACACAGTTAAAACTGAGCCTTCTTCAGAAGAACTGGAGATGTATTCCAATTATGGTCATCAGTTCTCAGCCACCAGTGAAGTTCATCTCCTTTTGATATCAGCACGAGACCCAGCTTTGTCTCTATCCGTGCAGCTCACTCAGTGTGTGGCAGCTTGTTGCTGCAGTTGAAACAGCTTCTCATACTTGTAAAATTACTAATTGTTTGTTTGGGACTTTTAACTTAAATCCTACAATTTCTCTCCTAGCCAGGCAGTCTTATGTGGAAGCCAGAGAATTTTGGTGAGGATGGTTGATTCAGCAGAGTTTTCTTGTCTCTGGCTGTCCTGCTGCTTCCTCTGGTCCAGTTCTGGGTTTTGGCTAAGCTGAGTCTATCCACATGCTCTTCCTTGCTGGATAAAATAACCATTCTTTTCTGCTGTGGTCTTCCAGCACTGAGCAGACTCTCTGTTTTGTGGGGAAGCTTTCTGGGAGTGCACATATCAGCACAGCTCACAGATGGAGATGGCTAATGCTGTGAAAACTGTGCTGTGTTTGTGACAAGTAGGAGTTGGATTTGACATTGGTGATTATTGCTGCTCTCTGATGTGTGAAGGTCAGCCTAAAAATCATAGAAACACAGAAAGGTTTGGGTTGGAAGGGACCTTAAAGATTATCTAGTTCTAACCTCCTGCCGTGGGCCTTGTTTTTTCATGTTTTCACAGGCTCTTCATTTGGCTTATGAGATTTCTTCAGGCTATCTGTTCTTGTTTGTAATGCATACAACTTTGAAAACTAAACTGGTGATATGCTTAGATGCCTCTTTGCTTTACTTTTTGCTGCTTACTGACAATATACACCACATCCAGCACGCTTGTATTCAGAACTGATGCTCAGATATCTCTCAAAATGTTCTTAGTGCAATTTCAGAGGCAATCCAAGGGGTTGCAGTTGAGAGCACTGTTCTTCCCTCATAGCTGAGTACGTTTTTGTATTACCCATTGCTTATCTGTAGTAAGAAAGACCAAGGTGATAAGTCTCCCATGTGACAGTTCAGAAGAGTACTGCAACTGAATCACAGAACCAGAGAATAAGGTTGGAAGTGACCCCAACTGGTCATCTGGTCCCACCTTCTTGCTCAAGCAGGACCATCCTGGTGCACATTGCATGGGATTGAGTCCAGATGGCTTGAATATGTCCAGTGAGGGAGACTACTCAGCCTCTCTGGCAATTTGTTCCAGTGTCCACAGAGTAAGGTTCTTCTTGTTCAGGGGGAATTTTCTGTGCATCAGTTTCTGCCCATCACCTCTTGTTCCATTGTTTGGCTCTGCACTGGGCAGAGCCTGGTCCATCCTCTTACCACGCCCCCTTCAGATATTGTATACACCAGTGAGGTCACCCTCAGTCTTTTCTTCTTGAAGCTGAACACACCCATCTCCCTCAGCCTTTCTGTGTAAGAGAGATGCTCTTGTCCCTAAATCATCTTTGTGTTCCTCTTCTGGACTTGTTCCAGGAGCTTCATATCTTCCTTGCCCCGAGGAGCCCAGAACTGCTCCAGATGAGGGGCTGAGTGGAGGATCACCCCTGTGACCTGCTGGCAGTGCTGTTCTTGCTGCACTGCAGGACACCACTGACCTTCCCTATGTCTTGTTTGTAGAGTGTATTGGTTTCAGCTCAGTTGTTTTGAAGCAGTTTCAGCTGCCTTCCATTGCATCTTACTGCTAGAGAATCAGGTCTGGTGCACTGTGTTTTCTCACTATCTTGATTCTCCACAGTAGCTGTGGGCTTATAAATTAGATAGACTGAGGTTTTTTCTTTTATTACAGATTTTCTCTGTCACATGAATAATATTGCAAGGGTTTGGTTTTTTTCTACACAATGTACATTACAGCAATTAAGAAAAGATACACTAAAGCTGTGTGCACTGTTCCATTACCTGTGTTGCCAGAATGAGAACTTAGAGCCTCTCTCTTTTTATGTAGAGCCACAGAAGATGCAGATTTGGGGGGTGGCAGTGTCACTATGAAATGCCCTGTTGTGACTTTACAAACTCTTCAGGGTTCCTGCTTTCTTCAGTGTAGTTTACCTACTCATGAACTGTGTCCTTGCAGTTAAATTCCCTGAACTGTAGTTCATATGAATGATGCCAACATTCTAAACAAGTGAGGCTGCTGGTGGTGACTTTCACATCCTCATAGTTTATCCTGAACAGTCACTTCTCCCCCGCAATTGTTTCTGTTCTCTGGAACTTTTCCCACTGGAAGGCTTCATGGTAATGACTTAATTTCAGATCAGCAATGAAGAAATTTATTATCATAAACCAGCTCAAATCTTGCAAAACCTTGCTTAAAACAGTCCCATTAGATGAAGATAGCCTGTTTACAACTGTTAGAAATGAGTCCATAATCAGATTTTCTTAGCCCATTCAGTGTGCCTACTCTCAGTCCTGGGAGTAGTGTTGCAGAATATTTTACATTAATAAATCAAATTCCCTGCAACAGTACAAGAATATTACATGTTCAAATGCATAAATGATACTGACTGGCATTAATTACACTCCTAAGTCTCAGTTCTGCATCAAGCAAAACCCTGGAATATGTGTATTTCAGCTTTTCTGCCATTATACCCAGGACTGGAGTTTTTATGAAGTGGCCTGAAGTTACCCATCCATCCTGCTTGCAAATTTCAATTAGCACAAATTAACATTTTTTAAGTCTTTAAAAGTGTGCTAAACCAGAACATCGCAGCTCCTGGGATCTCTGCCACCACTTTTTATGACTTCTTTGGAGAAAGTTGTCCAGAATCATTGATTAAATTATAGCTCACATTTGCTAAGGGTTCTAAGGGACTTCATCATCTTTCTGCCGTTCAAGGTCATTGTCTTGATTCTTTCAAAATACATTACAGTGTTCATTAAAACCTTCCTTTTCTTTTTCCTCCTGAATTATTTTATTATTCACTGTAATTTCAAATTACATCTTCCCCATTTCCATATACTTTACTTGATTGGAACCACTGTAGAAAAAGTCACTATGTCATTCTCCCCCACATTTTATCTTCGTGGACGTATACTTGTATAAAAACAAGGATCTCTAAGTTTTGGGGTTTTTTTTCTTATCTTGAATTCCTCTAGGTATTTAGTTTGTGGCAGCTAATTGCTGTGCATTCATCTATCCACCATAACCTCCTCTAAAACTAATTATTCACTCATTGCAGCCTGGGAATTCGGGAGGAAAATCAGCCAAAACCATTCCTGTAATCAGAGATGCTGTGAATTTCCTGACTATCCATGTCTAAAGCCATACTACATATAGCCAAAGTCAGGGGGCATGCTTTCTGAGTCAGTGAAGTCATACAATAAAATTCTATTACAGCAATCATTAATTTTATGAGGTTGAGACTATGAGTCTTGAAAAAATAGTACAAGTCAGTAATAAGCAGTGTGTATCAGGTGTAATTTCCTATTATCAGTATAGTTAATATGCAGCTAGGGTGAATTGATGTAACATATATTTACATTGGAGGAAAATGTGTTTTTTTCATGTTGTTATAATCAAAATTACCTAGCTAATAACTTGCTAAACACCATCCTTCAATAAATTCAACCAACTGTAACCCAGTAATTCTTATGGATGTATCTTTGTCTCATACAGTAGTGGGGAATAAAAAAACTTGATGATTTTTTAATACATGCTAAAAAGCTGGTGTAATTTACATACCAGCCATTTTAAATGTTCCTTATCTAAATGAAGTTCTTTTGGAAACAGTTCTTTGGGAAGAGTTGTTAATATTTCATGAGGAAACAGCCTTTAGTAGCATAGTAAAAGAAAAGATTTAAAACTTGACTCTCTCATGTCTTCTCATACTACCTATTGCAACCAAACTTTCATACCCACATGCTTCATTCCTAAAGTAGCCAAATGTATATTGGCTGTAATTTTACCATTTTCTAAGTCATGCTTGAAATTGCCCCTTGAAGAAAAGCATCGTATTTCCAGCTCTGTGTTGATGCTGGGTAGGTGGCAGCAGTGCTCTCTTGTGGGTGATCAGAAGACAATGAAACACAGATGTAGACGAGCTTTATATTCAGCATTACGGAGCTGAGCTGGAAAAATCAGGAGAAATGTTTTCTAGAAGTACTTTCTGACTTCTTTAATGGCTTGCTGAGTGTCTAGTAACCCCAGGTCTGTTTTCAAAACTTAATTGTTTTATATACATGCAGCTTCATAGATCCAGACCAAGTATAACTGTGCATATTAAAATGTGTCAGAAATTTTATATTATCTATTTTGAGGCAAACAGTATGCCTTCCACATGAAAATACTTTAAGTACCAATGATCTGTTGATTGTATCCAGTTGCCACATTGCTCTAGATTTCTCTCCTGTGAGGAAGAAATTTGTTGATATCATATTTTGCCCTATTGATTTTTACAGGTTCAATTATTTTTGAAGCATTTAGCATTGCTGACTGCTTCAGCCAAAACCATTCTCAGTCAGCATCTTCCAGTGAATCAGCAATGTGGGATTAGGCTGAACCTCATTCAGCCTGTCCTTAGGCTTTTACCCATTTCATATTAGGTAACTCTCCCTTCTTTTGTCGCTACAAAGACTCAGAAATTTGCTGCAGTAGTGCATGTGCCTTGCACAGAGTGGAGCAAGATAATCACAGAATCATAGAATGGCTTGGGTTGGAAGGGACTTTAAAGATCATCTAGTTTCAACCCCCCTGCCGTGGGCATAATGTATTCCTCCTTTCAAGTTTAGGTCTCTGAGTGGCAGATGGTGGGATCTTTTATTTAATGCTTGAGTCAGCTCACTGACACACTCCACTTTCAATTAATCCCTTCTTTTTTTCAATGATGTATAGCTGTAATTGATTATAATAATCTGCTGAGGCAGAAAGAGCAAAAGTTGAATAAATACAGTGAGAATTTGAGGACTCTTATTATCTCACTTCTTATTCCATGGAAGCTTAACATTTATTGGGAATTTTAAGACACGTTACTTGCTTTAGCTTAATAGTAACTGCTTTTATCTCTTTAAATAAAAAAGCACTAGAAAGTAGCAGCCTGGCCCAATAGTCTGAGGTAGATCAGTTTTTAATGTAGATGACATAAAAGCAAAAACATTTTCATTGTTAAAGTACATCATAAACTGCTCAAGAAACTGGATAGATCTATTCATATTGGGGTTTTTTCCCCACAAAAGACCACCTCAAAATATATTTTTCTTCCATATGAAAAATTAAACCTGCTGGGCAACCCAGACGGATGTGTACACAATACTGATTTTAACTGCTTAGATGGTGCATCCATTGAAAACTGGTAAATGCTGCTGAAGTGACGAGACCTTAGCCCAATTATTTTTGAATGGCATGTGAATGCTGCAGGCAGGGATGCCATTAATAAAGGGCATTTGCTGTCGGGAAAAATAAAAAAAAAAGAAAAAAAAAAAAAAAGAAGAAATATCCCATGCCCAGGAGAGTCCCCAGCATCAGCCAATGGGAAATTAGCGTACATCATGACACCAGCCCTGCGGATTTATATCTTTTAGGGTGACATACTATTGGCTGCCTGTATGGCTCTATGGGAGGGATCGCTGCCACTGTCTGTGGCTTCCTCTTCAGGTCCTTATTTGGTAGCTGTTGATAGAGCAAGTCTTTGAGCAGCTGAGCATCTTGACATACATTATTCATTAAATCCTGGTGTTCAGGAAATATGCATATCCCTAGCTCTTCAGAAATTTCTTCAGCTCGTACAATATGTGTCTTCAACGTTGCCTCTGAATGCTTGGAGTTTCACAAATGGCATTTATACACTCAGAAGACCACACGGTTGGATTTCGTTTCAGTATGCCTCCTGTGCACACAGTTGCTGAGAACCTGAAGACCAGCAAAAAGAATTAGGAGAGGAAAGAAGGAATCTTTATTCTTGGAAGTCTTTTGCAGTGTCAGATAGCAAAAAACTGATTAGCTTAGACTGATAGTATAGAAAAAAAATCAAAAATGCCTGAGGCAAACTATTTACTCTCAGTTTCTTGGGGCTACATAAAGGTAGGATTTTGTTTTACCTTTTAAGAACTTTGATTTATGGTGCATGATTGCATGACCACTGGATAGTGTATTTGTGGGTGATATGATTATGAATAATATGAAGTAAAAAATCAGACAACAAGCCTTTGTTCAGCAAGAAGGATGAACTGCACGGTATAGTCTTTCTTAGAAACTGTGCTGGGACTTTTAAAATAATACTGCTTCAGTGAATGATTAGACCAAGTCTAAAGCCAAAGGAATTCAGAACAGTTTTGTGTTCTTTCAGAAAAAAGATTGCTACAAAACTGTATGTCTAGCCACTAAAAGGTTTTAAAAACTCCAAATACCTAGAAACAGAGATACTATACAATAGAAGAGAGCATGAGTAAAGAAGGTGAGCATAGTGGGTGGATTCATGACTCATACGGGTTTTAATAGCTGAAGAAAGGTGAAATTGTGAACACTGTGTTTTAACAGCATTTTTGGTAACCTCTGTGCGTGTGACAGCTTATTGATTAAAACATTTGAAATTGCCATCTTCTAATACTGCTCTACATTGTCATGTGGGGCAGTGGAAAGTAGCTTGAAATGGCAATACTGCTAGAAAATGGAATTAAATAAGCTTTATCTCTTTTATGGAAAAGTTTTGCATCAAGGAGTTAAATCAGTATGCCTGTCAACACACAGAACTGAAATCCTCTTAATAGAAAACCACATTTGAGCTTTGGTTTATCCCAAAAAATTATGTTTGTTCTTAGGAAAAATGCTGCTGCTTTTATACTTTTATAATTGTTATTGAGTGTGTAAAAAAATATCATCCCGTGCTTGACATACAATAAGTGTACCAAATCATCCTTTAAAGAAATTCTGATTTCTCCTGAACTAAATGTTGAATTAAATTACTAAAAATAACACAAGCATTATACTTGCACAATTGAATCTCTTATGCTTTCTTTTATTAATACCTACTTTTACAATAGATATGTGTCTTTTAAACTAGAAATGCAAAGCCTGATTATGCCTCATTATGAGTATTCTCAGCTAATACTGAATTGTTACAATATATTATCAAGGATTTTGATCAGTCATCTGTGAAGAAATTTAATCCCATTATGCTAGCTAGGTAGATCCCTTTCTTGTTTACCAAAACAATAAGATGAAATTACTTTGCATTTCAGCTAAAAGTGAGGTATTTATTGTAATTTACTAGAAAGTATTGCCTGGATTTCTAGGCAGCTGCTGTCATGTTCCTCCTTGCTAAATCGGAAAAATTCAATCACCAATTAAAAAAAAAGTTCACTCTTACTGTTTAGCCTTTAGAATTGATACACTTTTTTTTTCCTAACTGAAGTTTAGCAGAGACCATAGTAGCTCTAATTGAGTACACACGGGGAAAAAATGTCCTTTGTATAGAGAGTGTCCTGTACTGTCTACAGACAATGATTTCAGTTAAGAAGCCAAGTCGTACTTGAGCACAATTTTATTACAGTGCTTTTTGAGAGAAAAAATGTGAGAAGAAGCAAAGATGATCTGCTTTTTATGAGATCCAAAACAATTATGTAGACTATTTATGAAATTCTGAAGATTGAAATATCTTATTCTCGTGTATTACATTCTATGTAATATCAGATATAATGTTGTATATGTTTATATCCCTTATTATATACATATAATGTGTATTATTTACATATAATTATATACATATAATGTGTATAATAATCTGTATGCTTCAGGCTGTACTTTGTCCCCTGTGAATTATATTTTGGATAATAGGAATGTTTACCCCTGTTTTTTGTTGAGTATCTTTTCTTGAAAAAAATGAGCACTGATATCACAATGCCAGCCTTAGAGATATCTACCGTTCTGTAGCTTGTTATAAAAACCAATGCCTGGCCATATTAATTAAACCCATGGGCTTCCAACCCAAACCTTTAGCTATTAAGAATGCTGTTTATGGATCCAGACTGCTGCTAAAATCAAAGATAGTTTTGCATCAATAAGCAGTTTATACAGAAGTCTTATGTTAATTTGTAAGGCTGACCTATTTTAAATTCCTTGTTTGTTTTATTGTAGAATACAAGATTTTCAAAACTAGTAATACAATAAAGTTTATTCATTTTGAGATACAAGTACATTTTAAAGATAACATTGGTAGGTATTTCAGAAACAAAATACCCTTATGTAAGTTGAATGTTCCAAGTATTATTGAATGTTCCATGGATCTATTCTATTCATGTAAGCTTTTAGAAATGTTACCTAGAGAAGAGGCAGCCAGAAAGGCGGAAACTGGGTGCTGTTGCCCTGTGGGTTTGGGAGCCAGTGCTGTGAGAATCTCCTGTCACTCTTGAGCATTTTTATTCCAGCCTCCACTGGACTTGGAACTTGATAAATGCTCAGAGTGAAGGCCAGGCAGCACTGGGCTTTTTGGTCCTTGGGCTGCCTCCTATCCTTAGCTTCACCTTCCGCTGTGGTGCCAGAGGCTGTGGTGGAGCAGCCTCCTGTCCTCGGCACGCAGCAGGTCCCTGGAGCAGCGGGAAGCCTGCGTGGCAGGGACCCACTGCTGCAGGGAGCCCACAGCAAGAGGGGTTCTGTGGGCTTCCCCCCGACACAACGGGCTGCTTCTTTACTTAAGGGCTTGTTACTGAGCCAAGAACTGCACACACAGTTTGTAAAATCTTCTAAAGTGTCAACAATAACCCCTGCATTTATGTAGAGCATGCAGCCCAAACTTGTTCATGGCCATGATTCAACTCCGTTTGGATCTTGGAGTTGGTATTTCTTTCTAACATATATTCAAATTCTTCCCAAAAACATATCAACACGCTGATTGCCCTCTGGGAAGATGGTTACTCCAAAAGTTTCTGTGTTTTTCTGTGTATCTTTGCTGACATTAGAAAAGTACCTTACTTTTCAAAAAAACTTCTCCACGAATGCTCATCCTAGGCTGACAGCAGTATTATAGATGCAGAGATGTTCCCACATTGGGCTTCAGCCCAGAAAGACCTGTACTGCAAACCCCTTCTTGAGAGGTTAACACAATTCAGGAAATTGTTCTCAGTTCATTATCCTTAATGTATGTACCTTCATTCTCATGTATTACAGTTTTTGCTCCAGCAGACTTCTTAGGTTTTTAAAGGGAAATAAAGGTGCAAGTCTACTTTTGTCACTTTAGGGACATTTTTAATGTTATTTGAGTCCTCTGCTTGTATTTGTGTTGAGGGCTCTGTACCTTCTTATCCCTTCCCCTCCCCCCCC
>VZRX01003939.1:165-22390 GCA_013398075.1 Notiomystis cincta | reverse complement strand
AGTTTGGCACTCAGGAATATTGTAACCAGAATTTTCACCTCCACGGCATCAGAAAGAAGGGGAGAATATCCATAAATTACTTTTTAATAAGGTCTCTATTTGGCAGATTCCATTAAATAAAGCAAATGCTTTCAGAGAAGTACCACCTGCCAAACAAATGTTGATGTGCTTTGATAGCTTTTGAATTCATTGTGTTGTATTGTAAGACATTGGATAATGTTCTTCTGTAGAGGAAGCAGANCTTTTTTTTTTTTTTGCACCTTAGAATGTCATGATAAAATTGAGCTGTAAAAGTCTATTATTTTATATATTAGTGAGTTCAATGAATAATCTTCATGTTACATAAAACTTCTTCAGTATGATAGCTTTTTTTTGTTTATTTGTTTTTTATCACAATTTTCCCAAATGTGTTAGTGGACTTATATAATGCTTTTGCCCTCATAGTGGCCTGATCCTGCCAACTCTGTCTTACTGCAAGAAGTGGTCCCAGTGATACCAGCTGAGACCACTAACTTTAGGATTTACAGGACCAGAGCCTGTAAAAAGAGTAGTGAATTGTCATCAGTACAAAAGCACCTCTTTTGCTACTCTAATAAAATTTGTTCCTCTGAAAAAAGCTTTTTCAGACTGATTTTATCTGGGAGCTATAGACTACTAAATCAGAACAGACTAATACAATGTATGACATATTTGTTCTGGTGCAAAAAAAGCATTAGTGTAATATTTCCAACTTATGACTCCCAGTAACATTTAATCTGGGTAGCTATCTAGTAAACCATTTGCTAATCTGAGAGGTGTACAAGATAAAAATAATGATTAGTGTTATTTTTTTTCATGTCTTTGTTGCAAGAAGAGCCAGGCCAGTCTTGTCTTTTTATATTATTATGTAAGAGAGCAGTGCATCATCAGAGTTGTAGTTTACTCCAAATTATTTCAATCTTAGAGCTTTTCATCCTTTATCCAGTTTGTGCTAAAGGAATCCTGCCTTTCAGTTTGGTTGGTACTGAAAGCTTCCATAACTTGGAAAGCTAAAGGGAGGTAGGTGTTCATATTTGTCATTTTTCAGTCTTGTTGTTTGGTCACATGAAAAAAAGAGATTTTGTTTCCTCCACTCTACTCTTCNNCTCTACTCTTCATTAGAATTGTAGTTTTGAGTGTAGAAGATGGGAAATAGTTGCCTAGGGAGGCTAGCAGTCTCCCACACTATAAAATTCTGTAAAAATGACAATATCAAGATAATTTCTTAACAAAAGGTGATAGAAGCAGCCATTATTGTCCCTTTGGAATTTTGTAGCAAATTTGCAGATATGAATACAGGTACTTTTAAATTACCAGAGATCTAGAATAAAAACCTGTTTAAAAATAATTGGCTAACAGTTCAACTTTTAAATGCATTTTGCTTTCTTCCATATCCAGGTCATACTTTTCTTTATGGTTAGGCCTAACAGGGCCTTAGCACAGAAGATGCAGAAGGAGTAAATGAATGAAGATAACTCATGGGGTTTTTGTGTTTTGACTTTTTTTAATTCTTTTTGCTTTCATCATTTCTTGCTGAACCCGATCCATCTAAAAGTCCTTTCGGCCCCCAAGAGTGCCTGGAACCTCAGTGGTGGAAAAGCAATATAAATTCCAGAATAACCAGTAGGACCTGGAAGGTTTTGTTTCTGCACTAATTGAAAGTAAATAAACATAAAACCATATTGTGAGATATACATCTGTACATGTGGACAATCAAATCATGGAAAAATGATACCATTTCTTATAGTTGGGGATATAATGCACTGTACAATCTTTTTTTTTCCTCTTTTGCCAAAGTGTGTTTTAGCATTGTACACTGCTTTAAAACAATACAACTTACAAGTGGCTTTATGTGTTGTGACTATTTTTGCCATAAAAAAATGCAGTGAGTGCATATTGAGTGGGAGGAAAAAAGAAAAATCACCTTGTTTATAACAGTACACTTTAGCTTGCAAGTTGCTGTACTCAGTAATGCTGTATTTAAATTCTTAAATTGTTTTGTGTCATTAGAAAAATGATAATGAAAGAATATAGATAGAACAAATAGCATTCAGAAGTTAAAAAACTTGAATGAAATGGATTTTATAGAAGGCTTTGACAGTTCTTTTCAAATGCGTTATTTATTTTTTGTGCCATGCATTTTTCTCACCAAATGACCTTACCTGTAATACAGTCTTGTTTGTCTCTGTTTACAACCATGTATTTATTGTAATGTACATACTGTAATGTTAATTGTATATTCTCAGTTCTTATTATAACATCATCCTTGTCAGGATGGTGTTGCTGTATCTGGAAACTCTTGGTGAGAGAATGACTATTGTGTATACATATTCCTTGTACATTTCTTCTCCTGTAATATATTCAGTGTCACCATAGAGCTCGTTTATGGAAGATTCAAGAGAAGTATAAAGTACATAAAGATATATCGATTAAAAAAGCTGCAGGTCTTTGGTCCCAGGGCTGTGCCTTAACTTTAAACAATATTTTCTTGTTTAGCTGCATTTGAAAGTAAGGTAGCCTTGGGGCTAGGGCTGGGCATTTCTACCATATTTTTAGTTGCTAACTGATGGGGGATACTCTTACGAGCTAATATGTGTAATACTACAATAAATTTTCATTCTTGACCCTACTGGAAGTTCAAGCTTTTGCAGACTTCTGGTAATCTAATTGTATTGTCTCTGAATATCTTTTTACAGCCTGTAATTGGGGATTATTGCAGCCATTTTTTGTTCCTAAAAAAAAAGATAAATAATTGATGCTGCATTTCAGTGCTGAAATGCACTGAAACAGCTTTGGAAAGCATCTCTAATAAACATTTGATTTTAATGCATATTGTGGAATGGAATGATCAGAATTAAGAGGGTGTAACTCATACACTTTTACAATTGTCTGTGATGTCTCTTCTTTAGTAGCACAAATGATCACTGTATAAGCAGAATCCATAGTAGGATGTACAACTTCAGTCTTGGAAATGCTTTCCAATATTAGTGTTACAAGTAGCCAAAGTTTATTTTATATAGGTGTAGCTAAAGCTTTGTGCAGGTGTGTGTAGCATAGTGCACTAGCTCTCCAGTAGAGCAGTAAACTGTTAGATGTTTTAATAACACTACTATTAGATTTGCAGGTTGGACTGAGCAATTCCTGCTGTTTAACTTATCACATTGCTCCAGACAACTCAGAGCTGGTATCATTGAATTTGCCAGAGTGAGGTAAATACCTCTTCTCCATTCCAGTGATGCCCGGCCCTCCTAACTTGCGACTTATTCATGAAAGGAGATAATCTTTTCCAAGAAAAACCAGAATCTCCTTTTTGACACAAACTGTAGATTTTAGCAGCCCTGGCCCAAAGGAATTCGAATGCTATTGTTTTATATGGTCTAAAAGGGACACTACAACAACATAAATCCTGAACAATTTCTTGTTACTGTTTTAATTCGGTATTTTCTTTGGGGATGTCTTGAGAGTGGCAACTTGTGTGAACATTGCACATGGCTATTCTTTCACTGGTTTCTTAGCCTCTCTTACAGCCTATTGGTTAGTACTGTACATCAATACCTTCATATGAAATTTTATATGCAATGGAAATAAAAGCATGTGTTGATTCTGCCTAGTTACTGCATTTTGGTTTTTTAAAGTTAACTTTTTTTACATGCATCCCATAGTTTTGACAGCTTAAGAGAAACCACATTTCCAGAATAATTTGATTACTGTATTTTGTCAGAAGAGTGTTTTGCATAGATAATACAAAATAAATGTGAGTAAATCAGAAAAGCCAATCAAATATGTTATTTCTTAAGGAAATTAATCCACGAAGATATGATGTATAGTTATAATGGAAAGGCATACAACCTTGGTTTTCAGGAAATTTTACCACTGGCTTCAATGGCTTTAAAGAAACTAGTTATCTAGAGATTGTCTGGAGGAGCAATAAGCTGGGATATCACAAAGAAACCAAACAAACCCAAAAAAATTGTGTACCACAGTTAAACATTGTCACAAACTCTGTTCTGAATGGATGATAAAAAGAAATCACTCTTAAAAATAAAATTCATAGATTATAGTGTTTTCTTGAGAAAGAAATATGGTCTTAATGTGAGTCTAATTCTTACACTGTTTTTCAGACAGCTTCTAGGTGCCTGGCTTTCAGAATCAGTGTGAAGTTTTGTGGAACTCTTTGCTTAACTGAAAATAGTTTCTCGTTGAATAATAATAAAAAATTCCTATGTTCATGTTTTTCCTTAAGTCTCTTAGATCCTTCTTTGGGTTTAGGGATTAGTTTGCAAGAAGAATGAATTCTTAAGACTCCTTTTTAATCACACCTTTGTGTCAGAAAATGCTAATAAACGCTATATGGGAAAGATGAAGGATGGTGCAGTGGGTGGATAAATTAGATGGTGTCTGTCACTCCTGTCAGGCTCCTCCTTGCGTGTTCCCAGCGGCCCTAATAAGAAAATGGCTTGCATACATCGTGGCAATTACAAGGAAGAAGGAGTCCCGAATTATTGTTGACGGTACTAAAACCTTTTCAGTAAGCGGATCAGGTACCACAGCCGTGCATAAGCCTGAAGCTGCAGCAGTAGCTCATTGCTTCCTTCCCACGTCCTCTGGCACTACTTTGTCAGCCTCTGCGTGTGGAAATAATGAAACAGAATAGAGAAGTTTCAGAGCAAACCCAAAATGTATCCCCTGTTCCAGTGCAGACAGCTGCTGCTGTAGCAGTTCAATGTATTTATGAACAAATGGCTCTTCTGTTTCCTAATGAGACAAATAGTCTGAATAGCTGCAGCTTTGTTTGCTTGATCTCTCTGCAACGTGGAAAATGAAAGTCACAGCTACTAGCACACGTAGTGTTTACTGGAATGATCAGTCCAATTTCTCCCCAGCTGTGATTAATTTTGCTTAGGTTTTTCCAGGGAAAAAAAAAAAGTTCAAAGATGTTATAAAAGCCTTTAGTTAGTTCAATTTAGTTTAGTCTGAAGAATGAAGAAAATCTCTAGCTTCTTCCTGTCAAACTAGTTGAGAAATCTGCAGAAGTAATAAAGGGGGATAGGAAGTCCAAATAGAAATCAGAGTGACAAATTGGGGGCAAAACCTGAGCAGGAAGAAATACTATCCAACTAAAATAATCTCATCTTATCAAAGACATCCCATAGTTTGAATATGGACATTAGGAGAACTGAGTTCAAGTTTGATTTTTGTCTCAGTTCCCTGGGTACAAAGCTGTATATTTTTTGCCCTTTTGAAAAGAAAATATTTTGAGTTCCTTGAAGTTACTGTGGTGATAGTAAAAACTGTGTATGTAGTTAAGATGTACATATACAGATTTTAAAATTGCTTGATACAATGCAGAGTTAATCTCAGCTTTAAAGACTAAAATGTGGGATGACTGTCTCAGATAAACAAGCCCTTAGTGTGGGAGACATCACACCTGCATAAACAGCCCTTAGTGCAAGCAAGAGGAAGAAGACTCAGGACACCAGATAGTGTTGATTACCCAGTGCTGATGAGCTGGGCAGACAGCAAATACTGAGCTCAGAAACTCATCAGTCATGCTACTTCCAGTCCCACCCCCATCCTTCCCCAACATTCATTGAGTTCAGATGCCTACAATATCAGCATCTCTAACATGTAGCAGAGACCATTTTTTGGTTTATCCGAAGAAGTCTGGAAAGCAGAACAGAGGTTTTGCAGCATGTAGTAGTCAAACTACATGTTTTGTTCATGTGTGGGACTTGGCTTGCAGCAAATGCCTGTAAGCCACCATTGCATGGGTCTAGGCAGAGACAGTTAAAGTTAGCTTAAAATCCTCAGAATCCTCTGGTAGTTGAGACTCCAGAAAACTAATAGCCAAATCTCTTAAGGACTTCAGCTAAATTTATTATTTTACCATGTGCNCTGTCACATGTGACAGGGGTCTGCTTTCCTGGAGATGGCTGAACACCTGCCTGCCCATGGGGAGCAATGAATTCATTCGTTGCCTTTCTTTGCTTGTGTGCACAGCTTTTGCTTTCCCTATTAAACTGTCTATACCTCAGCCCATGAGCTCTCCAGCTTTTACCCTTCTGATTCCCTCCCAGTCCCATTTGTGGGAAGCAGCTATGTAGAGCTCAGGTGATTGTTGGGGTTAAACCAAGACAAGATCTCACTGAAACCTCTCAAAAGTGATCTATCTGGGGCTGCCTTGGAGTATGAAACCCAGAGAAACACACAAGTGAGGAGAGAGAGAAGGAAATGTTTTGAAGAAATGTACCGGGGAAAAAGACAAAAAAATGTCTGAAAAAGAGATTATTGAAATCTGGCTCAGGGTTTTGACATTTCTTAGCAGGGATACAACCTCCAGCTGTGTCCTCTGAATTCCTCCTATGCAGCAGGCATATGGGCCTTCACACTGAGAAGCAGTAGACAGGCTGGTGAACTGAGGGCAGGGAAGGCAAAACATGAGGAAAGCAAGAAAAAAGCTCTCACTCAGCCACAGTCACTGCTGCCACTGCTGCCCTGGGGAAGACTGAGGAGCCACAAGTCACAACCAAAACCCCTCACTGCAATCTGTGACCTGTGACCTGTGACCTGTGACCTGTGTCTGTTACACACCATTGTCCTGGGCTGCGCAGTCGCTCCTCGCGCATTGTGGTGCAGCCAGAGTCGTGGCTCAGTGCTCATTGCCCCCTGCAGCATGTAGGCTGCCGTGCCAGCAGCTCTGAAGCCACTGGAGGGGTAGATATCCCTGAAAACTGCCAGTGCCCTGAGGCTGAAATGCACCTCCAAAGCTCTCACAGCTGCTGTCAAGAGCAGCTGCCCCAAAGAGAAACCTGCCGTGCTCCTGTGGGTTGCCGTGGAGTATCGCTGCCCCCTCGCTTGGGGCCAGCCAGTGGTAGCTGGAGCACTCTGTAAAATTTCAAAGGCCTTTAAATCTTGTTTTCCCAAAGGGGAGTGGGGTGCTATACTGTTTAGAGCCTCTGATCTGCAACAGTCAACAGCATGGCAAGGCCAGGGCAGATGTGATCCACAGAGAGTGTCCCCAGCAGGGACACAGGACATGGGCTGTCTCCTAGCACCCTCCTCCACAGTCAGTAATTAGCAATAATGAACACCATTAGTATTCAATTTATTCATTATTCTGCCCAAGCTGAAAAAGCCTTCAGCAACATGATTTCTAACTGAACTATTTATGGTTTGGTTTCTTTTCCCTGCAGGTAAGTAAAGTAACTCTCAAGTTCATGCTTCATTAGAAATATCTGGTATCATTGTCCATTTTTTCATCACCAGAATTCCCTTCATAAATATTAATACCTTCTGGTGTTTCTCCCAGGCCTGCTGCTGTCCAGGGAGACTAGTGGGTACTCCCTTTACAAAAAATGTTGCATTAATATTCAGCCTTTGTGCCTGAGTAAGCTGGCAACAAGCCTCAGACCTTCTGGTCTGCTGGGTTTGCTGGTTCCAGTGCTCCCCCAGCCAGGAACAGTGGGAGCCTTCAGCACTGTCTCCTTGTGGGATGGCTGCAGCAGCAGTCCTGGAGCTCCTCTGCTGCCCATCAACTTGCACAAGCTGCCAGGCCAGCAAAACTGTGCATAGTAATGCAGGAACTTTCTCTGACAGTTTTGATGTGTTGCAGAATCCTCAGGGCTTTGTGCTTGGGGAGTGGTGGAAATCAGAACCAAGTGCAATGGCACTGTTTTGTGGGGATGAGCGTGGGGGTGTGGCACAGCAGCCAGGGTGTTGTTTTGGTTTTCCCACAGACAACCTAAAAACTTGGAGGGTCTTTTTCAGATAAATTTGAACAATTCTCTGATGCATTTCTGCAGATTCATGCAGCTCTCCTTGTAGCATCACTAATGGTGTTTATTTTCCTTGGGAGCAGACATTAGAATTTGGCTCCTTTTAGCAAAAGGTACCCAAACTTCCCTCTGCTGCACAGGACTCAGGAGGAATGGAGATGAAATCCCAGTGACACCCCCTCCCCTTTCAGTAGCTCCCCAGCAGCAGGCAGTGCATTCCCACTGCCTTCTGGGGACAGGTGGTGTCCCACAGGGACCCTGGATGCAGGGGTGCTGCCAGCTGTGCCACAACCCTGGGCTGCACATCCTGCTGCCGTGCTGCTGCCACGGCACTGCAGAGGAGCAGCTTGGCCGGTCACTGGCCGAAGTAATGGGATTTTTTGTGCTCATAGTGGGAGGAAAATGCTGCTTGGGGCACATGCTAATCTCTACACATTCATTTCAGTACAGAACAGCATGCTATTGTGAAAAATAGATCAGAAAGCCCTTTGAAGTAGACTTCCTATCCAAAACCCCATGTTGCATTTCCAGGTATCGCTATTGGACTGTTTTGTATGTGACTTGATGGTGTCATATAGAGACCACTCTGCCTCTGATAAATTGAAATTTCCTCTAGCTGGATAGATAGCTGGATTTGTACCTGATTTAGAAAGAAAAAGGGAGGGAATGGGGATTTAATTTTGGGCCACTGGAAATCCAGCAAATCTGAAAGCATTAGCAAGGGCTGGTATGAATCATTCCTTTCTTCTTTGTGCTACTTCAGATGAACTGCTCTTATGTTCAGCTTCATTAATAATTAATACAGTGGGGAAGCGGGGCTCGGCCGCATTATCTTGTGTCACAGCCAAAGGGCACATCTGCAGATCCGCTCCTGGAGCCGCCTCACAGCCAGGCCCCCCGAGCACCCGAAGGGGAGGCAGCAGGATCCGTGCCTCTTGCTGTAGCTAACAGTGGCAGGTGGCAAAAGGTGAAGGCACCATTCAGTGGGAAGTGAAGGTGACATGAAGGCTCTCCAGGAAGAGAAAACAAACACGCAATAGGGAACACAACCTTGACATCTGCAGCACGGCTGGCACAGCAGCACAATCGTGCTTGTTAGAGGAGAGGGAAACATGAGCTTTCTGAGAATCTCTTAAATAAAAGCTAAAACCCCGAGTTTTTTCATGAGGCAGTTGCAGCAAAATAAGGACTGCCCAGGTCTTGGTGCCCTGCAGCCTCCTGGACCCACTCTGCAAAAGTACCTGGCTCTGCTGCTTGCCTGGTCCCAAACTCAGATATCTCTTAGGGATGGCTGATGCAGGGAAGTGGGCAAGGGCATAATCCTGGCTGAGGAATTATGTTATAGTGGGTATCTGAGCACAGAGGGAAATGGTGAATAAGAGGATGCTGGGAACACCTTTAGGGTAGTAGTAAAGCTGCATGTCCAGCAAGTGTTGAGAGATAGGGGCCACAGCATACTTACAGGGCAAGGGAGGAAACTTCTGCTGTCACATTCCTGGGACAAGGAGGTAAAAAGTCCTTGGAGGAATGTCTACAGGACAGCTTGTGTGGAGTACAAGTTAGGCTCTGGAAAACAGCAACAGTGGACACTGGCATGGCAGATTAGGATCCTATTTTAGTCCCTCTACATCTTATTTTATCATCTCTTCTCATCAAGATAAAGTAGCAACTTCCTCTGATACTGAGGGAAATTAATGCCTGATTACTTTGAGCAAGTTGGTGGGTTGGTTTGTGACAGTGGTTGATTGTTTGACATCAGTTAACAAGCTTTAGTTCAGCAGAGGTGGTTGTGCATGTCTGCAAGTAAGGGCTTTCCAAAAAGCTTTTAGAGTACAGAAATCACTACTACTTAAGTCAGTTTTTGAAACTAGTTCCTTAGGGAAGATTATTGTTTTTCTAATGTGTACTTGATGTGAAAAAGCATATAGATGCATATGCACCCACATAGAGATATATATAGATATATAGATGATAGATATAGAGGATATAGATAGATAGAGATAAAAACTCATTGAAAAGAGTGAATATATGGATGAATTTGCTTCTCTTGTGCAGCAGTTGTGCTCTGCAGAAAACAGGAGCCCTCCATAGCCAATTAGTGGGTCTGCCCTAGAGCACTTCCAGCAGTTACCAGGAGTGAATGTCTGGTCAGACTGCCTGTAAGAAAGGACATCCCTTGCAAAAATGTCAGCGAGAAGGAACCTGTGAATGCTTATTGACAGATGCAATGCAAGTCCTGCAGGCTCTGACTGACCTCCCCTTTGCCAGGAGCAGAGGCAGCAGCAGGCAGCTGTGCCCTGATGTGGCTGGTCCCACAGCTCCTGCTCTGCTGCAGGGGCAGAGGGCTGGGGAATGAGCACAGACCTGAGGCACCATCCCCCTTGCTCTGGATGTAGAGCAGCAAAGTGCACATGGCTTAGGAGCAATATTTAAGACAGTTGAGTAGCTAAGCACGAGTAGTTACAAACACACACAGAGAGGCACGTACAAGCTCAGATGTTCCCGTGTGATGTATGAGGAACACAGCTCAGACATCCCTTAAGATGGCTCACAGTAAAAGACCCATGGGGAAATCATGCCTGCATGTCATATACTCCACATTGGTATAGTCAGGAAAGTCTCAAGGATCAAACAGGTAGTGGCATTTCAATTATCAAAAGAGACTTTAAATTTGACACTCAGTTAGACAAATAGAGTGAGTTCACGGTGCTGTTGGCTCAGGGTTCACCCTAGCTGCAGAAAAAGTGAGATGGCCAGGTGGTCACAGAGGTTTCCTGTGCAGCCTAGAGTGGATGGTAAAATACTGCCTCCTCTTTCTCTTTATTTCTCTTCTTTTTTGTTTTTCCTTTTTATCTCCTTTTTTCTTTTTCTTTCTCTTTTTCTTTTTCTTCTTCTTTCTTTTTCTTTCTCTTTTTCTTTTTCTTCTTCTTTCTTTTTCTTTCTCTTTTTCTTTTTCTTCTTCTTTCTTTTTCTTTCTCTTTTTCTTTTTCTTCTTCTTTCTTTTTCTTTCTCTTTTTCTTTTTCTTCTTCTTTCTTTTTCTTTCTCTTTTTCTTTTTCTTCTTCTTTCTTTTTCTTTCAATCTAAATGAAGAGAGAGAGCACAGCGGGCTCTCTGATAAATACAGAACAAAATTGCAGAATTCTGTCACTGTTTATCTGTGGGTTTTGTTAATGGCAAATTTATTGGCAGTAAAATTTGATAGAGCCATCTTAAAAACTACTGAGTCAAAACATGAAATCCCCTGCCATGGTCAGTAAGTTTATCTGCAATGGTCAGTAAGTTTCTTGGATATCAGTGGGGATCCTGTACAAGCCTGGAACTTGCAGCAGCAGCTGTGGTAAAGAGACTGGCACTCCTGTCCTACCCTTCTCCAGGGACTTACTGCCAGCATTGCTGCCTGAAGCCATGTTTACCCCAAACAACTTTGGCCCAAATAGTGCACATTAGCTGGGGCACTTTTAATAACAGAGTGCTTCTTTTGTCCTGCCAATCCTGCACTATCAGCAGAGGGCAAAGGCCTGCCACTGTGGCTGTGTTAGCAACATATTCATCTTCCTAGCTTTCACACTCCCATTCCCAAACCTGTTACCTCTTTTTCCTGTCAGGCACTGAAAAAGTGATTAAAAATCTCCTCCTCTTCCAGTAGCTAAGCTGCAACAAAACCCATTTCCCAAAGTGATTCTTAGCCTCCAGGAGGAGGGGAGGAGCTGGAAGTGGTTGCAGAGTCAAAGGGGATACAGCCTCAGTCTGACCACCCTCTAAATCCACTTCTTTCACAGCTTTACAGAACTACATCACTTGTGCAGTTCATCATATTCACATTTCATTATCACTTCTCACATCTTTCCTCTCGGCAACTCTTTACACTCACAGACTTCCTGAACACATGGGTCCTTTCCTCTTAGGCTGGAGCATTCAATCACTGTTGTTTTTCCCAGGTCCCATGAGTTTTCTTTCTTTGTACTTCATATGTCATCATCTCAATACTCTCACACTTTCAGCTTCCTTGGTTAAGTACTGTGAAGGCTGTTGTTCTGCTCTCTTTGCTATTGCTAGGATGGGACAACTCACCTTTACCATATTATGTTGTTTGGAATGGATACCTGAAGTGAGTGATACTAGAACATAACAAACATTCTGCTCTCGTCTCTGAGTTTCCCAGAAATGACCTCCTCATGTGTTTCTTCCAGGTAAACATCACTCAACCACAGGTATTTTCAACCATAAAGTGTATCTTTGATGCTGCATTACAAATAAACCCTTGCAGCATTTAAGCAAAAGGATTTTGGCCCCATTCTCTCATCAAAGCATAATCTGTCTCACTCCAGACTGCAGGAAGCACTTGGTTCCTTCTGGTGACTCTGGATGAAGTACACACAGAGCATGTGGGATCTCTGACCTGCCTGCTGAACCCCTTGGGAAGGGACCTCTCCCAGAGCACAGTCACCCACAGGGAACATTGCCCATGACTCAGCCATTGCCACACAAAGCCCAGCATCACTGATGACACTGACACTGAGGGGGGAGTTGTGCAAAGACACAGAAATGTGCACTGAGGAAACTAATGTTTGGTGCCTGTTGCCTTCCTGTGTCCCTACACAGGAAAGGCATCTTCACAAACAGGGGAGATGACGCTCGCCAGAGGTGAAGCAGCAGCCAGCCCCGTGTGAGTGGTGTGCTGTCATCACACACTCCCACCCTGCCATGTAGGTGTAGCTGCACTCACACTGGATCTACCCACACCTTTGTGCAGGATGCAGTGGGAAGGGTCACAGTGCATGAACACAGCCTCTCTGCTGCTCAGTGAGCAGCAGGCTGTGGTCCATCACTAAAAGGAAGACGTTGAAGCACCCAGCAAACTTTTCTCCTGCTTGGAGAAATGTGACGGAAATAACAACAAAAAAGAAGGTAAAAAGCTGAGCTTGGCAGATGTCAGCACAGGAGAAAAGTTAAACAAACTGAAGTGCCCAGGTACAATTGTGGGATGGATCAAGGAAGCCCAGCAGTGTAAAAATTTTCAAAGGCTGGTTCTCAGTACCTAGTGATTGAATTGTAAGGGGATGAAACCTGGCCTCAAGCTTGTATTTTGAGCTGCATCTGTGGGAAGAACATCTGCCTGCAATGAAGCTATTTTCATTTGTCTGGAAGAGACAGGGCAGAAGTTTACTACTAACTGCCAGGATACCTTTTAAATCTAAGGCTGTATGATTTGGACCATGCTATGAAACCCTGTTTGATTCTACCTTTCCTTACACTGCGCTTGGAGAGATAGCAGAAGTGGGCTGAGTGGGAAAAAATAAGTTTTTATGCCTACACGATGCCTTTCTGTGGGCTGTCTAGGTGGGAGTGCTGTGCCCAGGCCACCTCAGAACCAGGTCTGCAAGAGTGACTAAGGCGAGTGGTTTGTTCTCCTCCTAGAAGAAAGGTGTGTCTGCAGGCAGTCAATCCAAGCTCACTCTCTAGCCTGGAAAAGTGGTCCATTGGCTGGGTCTGAGCAAATAATTTCATGTGGCACCAAAATGTAGGTGTGGCCACTGAATATCTTCTGAGAGTTCTTCACAGGAATGTTTCATGCAGAGAACAATGTCTGAGGGCAGTGGCTGACCTGGACACAGGGCATCAGGCTCTGACAGGAGCCTCGGCCTGTCTTCCAAGGGGAGAGGTCCTGCAAAGAAATAGAAAAGTAAATAAAAAGTGAAGAGCACTGCTGTGCAAGCTGTCTTCCCCTGGAGGAACCCCAAGGCTCTGCCCTATCCCACAGAGGAATCTCCCAACCAAAGGAATTTCCTCTGCAGCCTGGGTAGTACGTGGAACATGGGGAAACGTGGTAGTAGTCATATTGTGTCAGGGTGCCTTAGTGCTAGTCCTGGTCATCTTTCCAGTATTTAATTAGAGAGAGTATTGAAAACAGCATGCTGTTCTTTGCTGATGAAATGAACAGGCAGCTGCTGAGCTGGCAGAGATCACTCCACCAGGTCCCCAGGACACTCATAACTCACTCACACCTGATACAGAGTGAGGCACTCCTTGGGGAGTCCTGTCTGTCTCTGAGAGGATTCCATCTGCCATGCTGGAGAAGAAAGCAGAAAGGATGGAGGGTGGAGGAGAGAAAAGATATTCCATTTTCCTTCAGGGATGTAGAAAAGCAGTGACTGCAAGGCACAAAGTTCTTCCCACAGTCTCTGTCAGCTACCACCATAATAAGCAAGTTTGCTGACCCAGAAAAGAGCCCATGTATTAGGATGGGAATTGTGCAGCACAAACCACTGAACAAGGTCTTTGAGGATGTATCTGTGCAGTGAGCCACAGCTATGTGAGCATGGGTGTTCTTCCTGGGAGGATGCACACTGCGCCCTTCAATGTCCTGGGTGCAGGTGTTCAGAACTGAAGGAGGACACATACCTTAGGGCCATTTCAGGGAGCTGCACCATGTGGAGGCTCTGCTCTGACAGACAAACCCAGGTGGATTCAGCCTTGACAAATCCCCCATCTCACTTGCATGACACACAAAATCCAGTGAGCGAATACATTACCTGAACCAGGGATGTACAAAAGCACAGACACTGCCTGTGAGTCACCTGCTATTCCTGACTTTGATGAATCCCCTGATACACTGGTGACTTGTTAATGCCAAACCATTTGAAGCAATGACTGATTCCTCCCATCCTCTTTTCTTACCTCCAGCTTCTGAAGAGGTATATGTAGCGTGCCAAAAAAGGGGAAATGAAACAAAGCTAATGAACTCATGTCTTTTTATAGGTAGGAAAAACAGAGTAATGTTGTTTTCTGCTTTCTCATTGTGAGATCTGATGATTATGGATATCTGTATAGAAGCAGCAGTGGCAGGGCAAGGCAAACAGGTCATGCTAAGCTCTCAGGTGAGTGTGTGATTCCCATTAAAGCAGTGTGAACTGTACCAGCCTGTCCCAGGAAAAATTACAGCAGGCCCTTTCCCCATTTTTCTGCAGCACATGGTTATCAGTCTGACCATGCAGTTTTGCCTTGGGTTGTTCATGTCCAGGCCACTTGGTGCTGGCCAGACCCAGCTTCCTTCTGCTGTGGGGAAAAGATCAGTCCCAAAGTCCCTCAGTATTGACATCCGTTGACCAACTTCTCAAATCCTTTTTTCACAACAGACTCAGACTTCCCACAGCAGTATTACATCTTGATCCAGGCTTTTAATTCGGCCACAAAGAAGGTACCCTGATATGAAAGGAAAAATTCTGCCGGAGGCTATTTATTTCACAAGTTACTCTTACAGCACTTGAAAGTTTTGAACAGATGGAGAATATGCAGAGGGATGAGATTAACACATAGCCATAAGTTCCTACTTCTTTTGTGACTTGATGCTATGAACAAGAATAAGTAAGAATATACTTTGACTTGATTGTGCCCATTTTTCTTGATACCCTGCAAAAGCTTGAGGTGTCTGGCTTGGCCACAATCCCTTGCTCCACCCAGCAATTTAGGATGTTTGGAACAGAACAGGGAGATGAAGCTGACATCTTTGCCTCATTCAAGAGGAGGCCATGGTTAGGTCTGAATCTGTGCTGTCATCTGGCAGGACCACTGTAAACCACCACTTGTGCAGTGCCTTTGCTTTCTTCAGAAATAGGTGTGGTTCTTTCCAAGAATCAGTACAAACCAGTAAGCTGTTCAAAACACTGCTTAAAAGTGAGACGTAAGCAGAGCCCTGTTCTTCCTGCACCTCCTACGCAGGTGAGAATTGCATCTAGCTCTCCTATAACTAGAATCACAAATGTACGTTGGAGATTTAGGCTCCTAATGAGAACAACAGGAACCAGAGATTGTGTGCTATAATTTTAGCTCATTGCCTCTATTGAATCACATCCAACGCAACCAGCATCACATGTTGCATTAAGGAATGGCAGTGCCACCTGGTCATAACATAATTTAGGCAATTGAAAGTAAAAATCTTGCTATGTAGACGTCATGGGGCATGTGCAGTTACATGCCTAAAGGATGTTTTGTTTTTCTTCTACCTGAAGCTATGCAGGCTTAGAAACATGGAGAGTTTTAAATGCCTGCCATGGGTAACTGATTTAAGCTTGCTTTCAGGAAGCTGACGGCAGTAAATTCATTTATGAAATAAATTATTTTCTCTAAGTACTGAAAACGTGTGCTCTAATGTGAAAACAAGCTGAAAGCCAAAATTATGCATGTTTATGGGCATGAGAGGTATTTTTCTTCTTCCTTATTTTTTTCTCTGTTGGTATCTCCACCTTTTAGCAGCTCCTGCAGTAGGAAAACATGTGAGGTTTTCCAGCCCGGCAGTCAGCAGTGGGAAGCTGGGCACATTGCCTTGAGATGTGATTCGTGCTTCCAGAGGTACTGGTCGAAGCTGTCATGCTGAGGAATATAAAATAGCCCTGACCTGTGTTCAGATGTGCTCACAGTGATAAAACCAGGCTGCACTGCTCCAGGAACTTGCAGCATTTTTAGACTTGAGAATGATAGTGTCAGAGAAAATTATTCAGTGTTTTAAGAGTGTTTATTTCATGCCCTTATGTATTCAAACTGTGCTTTTTTGATAGCATAGCTGAATAAATAGCAAGTGACTCATAAATGCCTGTTTTAAAGAAGGTCTCTAGTTAGTATGTCACATATGAACCAAGCAACATGTGAATCCACTGGTGAAAGCCAGTGGCATGATCTGGTGGGGAAGGAACTGTCAGCCCTAGTGAAGGAAGCACTCTAAATACTGAAAGTGGAGGCAAAAATTCTTTATGGGTTTGGTGTCATTAAACTAAGAAGAGCCAAAATCCCCTGCTCCCCCCTCATTTACTTACATGTAGTTACTCAAAGCAGTTTGACTAAAAATAGAAAATCTTCCAGTATTATATTCAAGTAGTTGGATAATTTCTTTTTAAGCTCTTATTCCAAACTGCTTTATCTTTCTTTTGGAGAAACTGCTTCTTCTGAAGAGACTTCTTTCCCTAGAGGTCAACTTTTGTCAGAGCTGGACTGACAGGCTTCCCAGCTGCAGTATAATTCATTCTTTTACTAATCATCCTCTTCAAAAGTGAAATCTGTTTATATGCAGGAGCTCTGTCTGAGCTGGTAAGACAGGAAAGCTCCTGGGTGTCTGAGCAAGGGCACATGGGTGCTGCTGAGGACAAGGAAGTCCCACCTCAATCCTCTACACTAGACACTGTCCAGGTTTCCATGCTGAGTGAGGAATCAGTCAGTGCAGCTGTCACAGAGCTGCTTAGCAGCCCAGTAGAGCAGGGTTTGTAAGAAGAGAATATGAGCAAGGTCAACACCCCCTAAATCTGACAGAGCACTTCTGTGTGGGAAAGAGAGGGATTTTTGAGGACCTTCAAGTAACAGCACAGTGACAGTGTGGGTACCTAGAGAGCCTTGTAGGAGTGCAAGAGGGACACAGCTAACATGTACAAGTGATGCCTTGATGTGAATGGTCTTGGGGAAAGAAGTGTATGGTGCAATACCTGATCCTATGCCCTATGATACAGAGGAGAGTTGATACAGCAAATAGACCTCTGACAAGTAGTGCCAGTGTGCTTGATTCTGGCTGACCAGACACATAATATGGGACCACTGAGAGCTTGAGCTTTTTCTGAAATTATCATACATGGACACCTGTCTGGAAAGCTGCTGACCTGAAACCGATGTCTCAATCGATACAAGAGCAGCTGGAGACTGAATAGGTACAGCAGTACGAAGTACACAAATTTTTTCTTGCAGTCATTCATTACCGTTACTGAGGTCGTCCTTCTCCTCTAATCCAAGCTGAAATGAACCTGATTACATCAAACCCACCTGCAATTGTCTCTCTCTCTGTCTCCCTTTGGTTTTGTACAGACTTTGGCAGCACTTCTTCAGAGCTCAGCTTTTAATTGTCTCTTCTCTCTTATAGCACACACCTGGTTTCCTAAATCTTAAACAAATAAATTTTAAACAAATATGCACCTGAGGCACACTCACAGATCTCAGTGCATATAAATAGCAGAGTGAGAATTTAAATGACTAAGGATTTTGTGGTTAGGCACTGCATCACGTCCTGAAGCAAGTAACACACTCACTGGCCTGCACAAGCTGGACTTCATTCTACATGCAGCAGCACTAAAATGCCCTTTTTGAAAATAACACACTGTGAATTGGTAATATTGCAGTAGATAATTATGAAGTTTTCTTGAGATATTCATGTTTAACATTGTTTAAAAGGTGAATCAGGCTTCACACTTTTACTAAGCACTCTTATGTGTGTTGTACTCTGTTAATTGCTGTTGTTGAACACATCTATTTAAACACACTTCTCTCCTTTTTGTGTAAATTCTGACCTTTTTGGAGGAGCAAGGTAACCTTTGATAGCACATTGTAACAACAGACTTTAATTTCTGTTGCTCTGCTGATCCAAAACGATTTAAAAAACTGGAAAACCAACTGAACAAAAAAAAAAACATGTAGCAATGGAAGAAATTTGGGAAGTGCTTAGCATTCAACAAATCTTTCATTAAATCACATTAAATTATATTATTAGATTATATTATAAATTGCTTTTCCTGGAGACTTCAGTTTCCACTATGGGTCTATGAAAAATGTTTGATGGGCCAGAGTAGCACAGCATAACAGAAGCTGACTCTTCTGGAAGGCTCTTCTGCATTGCTGAAAGGTGAAAATGTGACATGCTGTGAACTTGCTCCAGAGATAATCATCACACTAACTTGACAGGAAAAACATATTTTCACTGTAGACTTCTTCCTTTTTTAAACCTGAAAACAGTGGCATTTTTGATGAGCACTAAGTGGCTATGATACAGGTAAAATTTTAATCTCCAAAAGCCTAAAATACAAATTGAAAAAGAGGCTTCAGCGTAGGTACAGAAGAATTAAAGAGACTGTAGAATATTTATAACATTGCAAGCAGATACTTGAAATTATTTTTATTTGGAGAGTCATAGTCTTGTTTTCATTAGACAATTGTCATTTGAAATTCTGTCTGCTGAAAGTGGTGCTGTGTGGGATGTGGGGGGATCTGTTTGTGCACCAAGAACTAGAAGGATCCTGCACAAGAATCAGCACTATCCCTTCTATCCATGGAAATATTCATAGCCAGGTTAGATGGAGCTTTAAGCACCCTGGTCTAATGGAAGTGTCCCTGCCCATGATGGTGCAGGGTTGACACTAGGTGGTCTTTAAGGTCCCTTCCAACTTAGACCATTCTATGATTCTACAATTCTTTGATCTCCATGGAAAGTCCAAGACATTTCTTTTTCCTCCATATGTCAGTGTGTGATTTAATGCTAAGAGAATTTGGGAGAGCTAACAGTGTAAGCCATGAGTCTAGGGAAGAGATTTTCCACTAAAATGTCAAGAAATATCTGTCATTCTGTAAGGCTCCTCTCCATTCAGGATTTTGCTGGGAGGGACTGCTGACTGAAGACTTTCTGTGACTGTATCAGTGCCCTCTGGCCATTGACAGAGGATTCCTGCAGAAGCAGATTATGCTCCCATTGCAGGTGCAGTTACCAACTCCAGCATATTTTTATGGCTCATATTCAAATCTGCAACCTCTGCCATGCTGCCTCTTACAGTTGCAGCACCTGTCCCTGTCTGACACTTGGGACCCTGCTTGCTGTGGGAGCTCCCCAGTCAGTTTAAACTGAGAAATTGAGAGAAGTGGACTCTGCAGGAGATGCAGGTCTGTTGGGAGCAGGGATGAGTTCTCCCAGGCTGCCTTTGGCCTGCTAGGAAAGTGTGATTTTTAAAACACTGCTCTCTCTCTCAGACACACCATTCAGAGACAGCCTTGGCCAGTAGAGCCAGCAAATGACAGCCAAGACAAAGCAGGAGCAGAAGAGCGTAAATGTGGGCATGGCAAGTCCCTTGGCAGGTCACAGCAGCCCTCTACATGAAAAGCCACTGCAGAGACAACTCATACCTCAAATAAGTTGCTCTGCCTCCATTTCTGGGTTTTTATTTTCCTGTTTTTAATGCTTCATGCTCTTGTGAGCAATGATCACTGCCATTGCTACATAAATTAGAGCCAAAGTTTTTCTCCTAATTGCTTTCTGCAGGCATATTAAGGCAGAATACTGTGATCTGAGAACACAGACCCTGCACAGCAGAGCTATCTGAGGGCTGCATGCTGGGCCAGGATGTCTCCCTCAGGAAAATGGGGAATATAGAAGGAGCCACATCTTTAAATGAGAAGTGATGGGGAAGATTGGGAGGGAGAAACCCATAGCTTTAGTAGGTTTTACATGGAACATAAATTCTACCCTCCATCCCCACTCCATGGGCAAATTTTTGGGTAGCAGTATTGGCAGTGCCCTTTCCCTCAGCCATCATTCTCTTGCATTCAGTCACAAACAGCAAGAGCACATATTCCTCCCTAAACCCCTCAGAAATCAGGCTAGCATCCTTTCCAGAGGTGATGACTATGGAAGGCAACACAGGGATTCTTGGTTTACATGTGGCACTGTTGAGAGATATTTTTGCATTGTATGTAAGAGAGGTTAAGAGGGCATGGCTCCAGGTGCCACATGAAGAGAGCCTTGTGTTCTTAGCCACCTTTCCTGCTGACACCATGAGACTGGGGCTTGGAAACCTGCATGACTTGCAATGAGGGTAGGAGAATTGTTCATCATCTGTCTGAACTGAGCATCTTCTCACCTTGCCTTCTAGCTGCTTGGGGGCACATTTTAGGTGTGGGGGATGAGAGCAGAGAATCAGTTACTTCTCACATATAGGAATGGGGCAGGAGCCCCTGATATTTTAGGAGGTGGTCTGGTCAGCTGAGAATTTTCTTCCACCTCTGCTCTCTCTCAAAGCTATAAACCTCTATTTAATATAAATGTCTGCCCAGGGCCTCCAAACTTGGTGGTCCCCATATCTGGGTTTGATAAAAGGATGAGGAGGCCTGAGATGTCCACAGTCTGTGCTCAATGAAGAGTAGGGCCAGCCTGTCCCTAATCTCTCCTCATCCTCATGCAGTGGAGGAGCACAAGTCAGGAGCAGGCCCACTTCTCCTGGGCAATGAATTGATGAGAAACACATTGAATTGATGAGAAACATATTTGGTGTTCCTGCTCTTTCACTAGTGGGACTGTGTGGTAGCCTTTAAAACTGAGGTTTAGGAACTTACCTGCATAATAAATATTTGGGAAAATGTCAACATTTTTTTTGAGCATTCTGAGGAACTAGAGCTAGATTTTAAAAGAAACTCCAGGAAGTGTGAACTGCAATAACATCATGTGAACTAGCAGTAGAATACATAATTTTAATAGACTGTAGCCTCATGCCTGCCCTATGGCAAAGTAAATGTAGTTCATAGTGTGCTAAACCTATATACTGAGTAGAATTTCCTTGCTTTGCTATCTTGGTGGATCCTCTTCCCATGTTAGGTCAGGATACTCTTTCCATTAGAAAATGAGATCCATTAAGTTGCAAGAAAGGGGCAAAAGATGTTTCCTGTTTCACCACTGGAACCAGCTCTGCCCTGCTCCTATCCTGGGATCAGAAGGCAGGGACAAAAAATGTTAGGAAGAGACATGAAACCTCTGCTCACACAAACAGTACAATGTGCATTATGGGGCCCACATTAAAGCTGTGTGTTTCCCCCTCTCTGTAGCTGCTGTGGGTGAGAAGCTCTTTCTGCCTTCTAGCCCCCTGCCCAGGCCACAACAGGCTGTGTGTCCTGTGCAGCAGCAGCAGGCCCTGCTTCTGGCTGAATTGCAGGACCTGAACAGGAAAGCCTGTTTGGGTGGCCCTTTGAACACATCTGGAAGTGTTGACAAATGCACATCTAACTTTGTGCCTAAAAAAATGCAGAATTTTGAGTAAGCCTCCAAGCTTGTCAATGCTGAGCTGTTTCTGGAACTATAATTTCTTGCCTTGGAGTTGGTAAGAAATGATTAAAGAGCCTCTTAGCTGTAATTCTCCAGGGAGTTTCTAGCCCTTGGTACTTGTAGAAAGGCTGACAATGTGGGAGGTGTCATAAGCAGATGCAGCACTGTGGTGTTGAGCTGAAATGGGAAGTTGCAGACCAGGGTGCCCACAAGGGATAGAAGGAGACATCTTTGGTCATTTTTCTTTAGAGGCTTTTTTCCCCCATTTCTCTTGAGAGCTGACAGCATGAAGTATTTCTCCTCCTTGCTCTTTCTGTCCTTCACCTAAGCAGCAACCCCTAACACACTAAACACACATCTCAAAAGCACTTGGAGTACAGACAAGAAACCCTATGTACCAGACAATAGAAGGGACAAAGCCAATATATTATATGGTTTTTAGGCGCCTATTTCACAGCTTTCCTGGAGTCAGACTCATGGTTTGGGAAATTACATGAATGACAATATTGAAGTCTTTAATTAAATGCAGAGTTGAAAAGTGTTAGCAGCTGCCACTAAAATGTGTGCTGTGGGGGGAGCAGGATTGGATATGTGTGGGAA